>JASANE010013096.1:0-27054 GCA_030248225.1 Trileptium ribeirensis
ACGGTCCACCCTTGAGGTTACGATAGCCGGGGTCGTATGGGCATGGTGTTAGGAAGTTGCGCCATGCAGCCGCGTCACCGGTTATTACAATTAAAGCAGTCTCGCGCTGTGCTTGTTGATGTGCCCAAAAGCTTGATGTTGAAACCAGTGGACAATGTAAAAGCTATAAAGGTTGAAGGGCAGGAACTTTTGGCACCATTCCTGACCTGCAACTTCTGCAAATCCTATTTTGTTTGGTATCGGGTTATTGATGGGAAGTGGATTAACCAGAGTGCTGTGAAAACAGTAAAATACCATCAGAAAACTAGTTGCGCGCTGGCGAACCCAACCACTGTCACCATACCAAAAGCGCTCGAAGTCGCCAAACCTGAGGGTGAACGAAAGCCTTTACCGCCGCGAGCTAAAGCCAGCTGGCGCTACCATATTTCGAGCGTCATCGCGGAAAATCCCACTGCGTCGGTTAGGCCATGTGTTAAAATAACTGCATCTTGTGCCAATTATGCCGCTCAACAAACGTACAAGGTCCAAGCGCTCCAGAATTATGGAATCGGCGCAACATGTGCGACCTTAATTATAAATGAAGGGGTAATTTCCGAACTGAAGTTGAAGACGCTGTTTCGCACCGCCGCAACCAGTAAAAATTGGGGTGTTTCCGGAATTGTCGACTATTGGTCCGGCCGTCATCAGCATCGCCAATCGTACGATGGTGTTCTTGCTTGCGGTTTAACCGACAAGTGGGACTGGTACCAGTTTCCTCTCCGCCTTCAGGACTTGGCTGATGTACCTCACAATCCCGTATTCACGTTTGACCTTTTCGCCAGCGCGGGCGAAACCGAAGGCGAGTTTAGTCACCCTCTGTTCGTTTGCACGGACAATGAGGCGAAAATGTGCGCCTCGTTCGACGGTCGCTTTGAAGCCCAGAACCACTCATTCCTTTTTGGCGATCGCGTAGGCTGCGTTGAGCATGCGTTGTTGTTTGAAAAACAACCAAACACAATGCTATCAGCTTTGTTGCAGCAGCTGTCGGAGATCGAAAATTTCTACAATCGGCTGGACGACAAGGCTAAAGGCTTGGCTAAGGTGATCCCTGAAAATGTACTACAAGACCGTGGCGGTTTCAGTACCATCGTATCAGCGCAGATATCCAGAACCACGCCGTTTACTTGCGGGAGGATGATCAGTTGGTCGCTGATAACGTCCCTTCTCTGCAGCTTCTTAAGTCTCTGCATGCAGCACTGCAAAAATTTTTTTCGATCGTATTGAAGTAACGGGGCCACTTCACATTTATCCTTGCTGAGCTATCTTGGACTAGACCTTGACCTCTTCAAGATATAGACGGATACTGATACTACTGGGGTTCCAGAAATGGTGCTGCAAGTGTCTTTGGAACTTCGTTTGCAGATGGATCCGAAACTATGACCGCTTTGTGGATCAGCCTTTGCTGTGGCTGCTGCATATTTCTCAGGCGTCGACGTACCGGCCAAGACAGCGGAGTTGCTACACCAGTTGCCGGAGAACACGAACAGGAATCCACTGATAACTTTGTTCGTGGCTACCTGGGAGGCCGCTCTAAAGGATTACGATGAAACTGTTCGAAGTTACTTGCACAAGCTTTTAAATCAACCCGATTTGTTACCAGATGTTGATAACGTTACTCCAGGATGTAGCCGTGGCAACATTAATACATCGGAAGGACATAATGCCGCCAGCTTCTCCGAGATGTTTGCTTCCTCAACACCGCCGCCCAAAAAGCCTCGGCAAGCGCTTGATCATCTGACGAGCGAACTATCGTTGTTTGCGAAAATGTGACGCATCTTTCGAAATCCTTTGGAACTTTGGCAAAGTGCCAGTCAATTTCCAATATTGCAATCATGTGCTCGAATTCTACTTTCCATTCCGGTGTCCTCAGCAGCAATCGAGCGTTTGTTCGGTGAAGCTGGCATGATCCTGTCAAAGCTGCGGAAAAATCTAAAGCCTAAAGTTATCCAATCGCTCATGTACATCAAGTATTGCGAGAAGCTGGATCACCTGACAAGAGACATCAGCTGGATCACCTCACCACGAATGAGGAGGTGAAACATTACGCTAGAGGAGTTCCAGCTCTGGATACGGATACGAAGGAAGATACTAATGAGGATTCTGCCACGTAACTGGTGGGTTTGGAAAAAGCCGGAGAGATGTGTTAGGTAAAGGGTTAAGTATCCGGTTCAATTTAGCAATCAGGCAAGGACCCATCTATGGCCAATGAAGTTAATAGGCTGGTTAGTACCCAACATGGTCTGCGAGCTAAAGTATCTGGTCTGGACTTAATTAGCATGAGAGCTGTCTGTATCATGCAGCTAGAGAGCAAGTATCTAGTCCCCAGTAATTCCGAAAATGTCAGAGAGTTTTCGTATCTGACAGGGACACTGGGGCCCGTGGCTGTACTCTGCTCAGCTATCGGGCGTGGTCCCCACGGCGATGGGGCGTTGTGGGTTCGCCCATCGTGGACCATAGCAGAGATCATTCCACAAGAGATTCCACCCTCTTCACAGTTTTTAGTAGTGAGTTTGGTTCATAGGCGTAGTCAGGATTCCGGGTTGGGGGCCACGCCCCTCGAGGATATATATATGGCCTACAAAATCCGCAAAATTGGTAAATTTGGATTATAAAAGTGAGAGAATTGGCCCCGCAGTACCGATTTTGGGGATTTCAGTTCAAAAATGTTCATTTGGGGCCATTTTAGAATAACAGAATCTCAAGAAATCCGGAAAAATTTTTGCATAGCGTTATAACGGTGGAAACATTTTCATAGGTCGGGTCGGTTGGGGGCAATGGCCCTCCTGGCTACGTCTTTGGTTTGGTTGCGTACAAGCTACAGCAAGATGACGACCAGCAGAACCAGTTGCCATGACACGATCACATTCAGCATAACAAACAACCGTAGAAAAATCCCCACCGCGGGGTGGAGATCCCCACGACATCAAAATTAATCCCCACCCCACCCCATCCCCATCCCCACGAGCAATCTGGTTGTAGCTCCTACTTTTTCATTGTCTCCTATAACCTCAGGCAATTTATCCCGAGGCTGATTCAATATTTGATGGTTTCACGATTAAAGTATTTGCATTAGCAACGGCTATATAGCTCTATTATTCTCTAAGCGTAACAAGTTCCACGGCGTTGCCTACACTGAAAGTAGGTTTCTTTGAAATTTCAAAGACTATTTCTTTGAATTTTAAAAGAATATCTGGCGGTGCAAAATTCAAAGAAATTTCTTTTAAATTTCACAGAATGCATTTTGAGTGTAACATATTATTTTCTGAAAGGTATTTTGTTTAGCCAAGTCCAACGTCTTGTTTTGGTATCAAAAAACACGTACCTACATATTCTCGCAGGTTATAAATAACAATTGGTGACTTTATATATAAATTCGAAGAGAGGTTATTTATTATAACGCTTGACACAACGACGCGACAAGACGTCTAGCTTTGGTTTTTAACGACTAGTAAATTATATGCGATTCATCGCTATTCATCATATAGCTAGATCTCTCAGACACTTATATGTGTAATCAGACTATACGACGGCAATATTTGTATTGTCAGTTTCTGGAATAAAACAGATAGCCTTTTACCCCTACTAACAAAGAGCTACCAACGAATTCTTTATTACCAAAGAATTTCTGCTAGTGCTGGGCATGGGCCGGTTGAGTCGAACGGCTGGCTGTTAAAATTTTCGGCCGGCCAACCAACGGCAGGCCGTCGATCAACGGCCGGCCTTTGACTAAGGGCGCCGGCGACCAGCGGTCGGCTGTCAGCTAACGGCCTGCCGACGGTTCAAGCGAAGGCTCAACGGCTGACTGGCAAGAAGCTTCTCTTACAAATATTAATTTAATGTTCGTAAATATTTTTCAGCATTTGTTAAACATCGGTTCGTATCTGAAGGCCTTCCACAAGATATTATAGCAAGTACCTAATCTTACGCTTAGCCTAACTATAGCAAGATTGTACCATATTTGGCGCTAGGCGACAGCCGGTTTTGAGGTCTGTCGTCAAACACTGACTCATATTAGTTTAATATACATATATGTTATATGCTCAAATATGAAAAGATTTTGCCAGCTCAGCACAAACATCTTGCATGTTGGTTATAGAGGATTATATATGCGTCAAAGTTTCAGTAGTGTGGTTAATAACTCACGTGCTACACAGTATAAAACGTAAATATGCAACAGCCAGCCGAGCTACGGCTCGTAACTGCGGACTGACTGACTTTGGCCATTGTGAATGGCGGAAAGTTTTTAACGGCCGTTGTTTGCTGACGGCCAAACATCGGCAAGCCGTCGTTGGGACAATCTTCGGCCAGCCATTTAACGTCCGGCCGACACCTTTCACGGCCGTTGCCTAATACTAATTTCTGCTATCCGACTGGTGTCAGACTATTATTTTGTTGCGTAAACTAGGCTGTTTAAAATCATTTTTAGAATAAAAAATATTTTAGAGTTTTTAACCCTTTCGTTCGTATACTGATGCATTTGACGCAGCGGGCATTGCGGTGCAAGTTAATATGTCGGGTTCATCGTTCGCTGTGTGTTTGTATGGTCGTTGTTGTTCGTTCGCGTTGCAAGGTTCCTTGCAGAACCGAGCAACAGCTCCTAAATTGTATAGTGGCTAGCGCACAAGACTTGGACCCGAGCAATCTAAACTCAATCAAAGGTCGCAGTAACAGTTTCTTCAAGACAAGCTGCGCCCTGGTTTAAGAAGGAAACGATTAACTCTGTGAAACCTTTAGGTATATTTATACTCTGAAATACAACTGACGTTTTGGCAAGCTTTTTTAGAATTAAATAAAAATACGTTCTATAGACGTTTACATTTAGAATTTTAGAATTGATGGAAATTACACGTCAGGATAGCTCACATTTGTAAATAATCAAAGTCTCATCTATAATACGATTCGTTCTTTGATAATAAGAAACTTTCAAATTCTATCATCTTTACCAATAATACAGGGTCTTTGTCATCAATCGACAACGGCACTGTTCTCTTCTTCAATTCTACGCCAAGTGTCTAAAATTGTTATATTAACTGAAATACTTGTTTTTTATCATTGGACGTGAATTCTATCTTATTAAGAACGTTTAAAACGTACATGTTATTAGGGGAATTTCCTCGCGACCCTGGCCGATCCAGAAATACTTTTACGGGGGAGGTGTTCAGGCCTCAAATCATTATTGATCAACGAATTGTACTATCACTTTTTTATATTTTTTTCAATTTTTGATGCCAAACTTAGGTCTAAAGAGGACTCGAGCCCCCACCGCTCCTGCCTGCTTTGGATCCGCTAGTGCTGATGACGTGGAACAAAAGACGCAAAATACGTTTGAAAAAATATTCTATTTTAAGCTGCACAGCCAAGAGCTCGTTAAGCATTGATTGTCAAAGAGAGTAGGCAGGCATTTAACTACTGCGAATGAGTTTGTCGCTGCGTGTGGTTTCAAATAAGTATACAGCCTTATGTACCGGCTTCTATATGGATAAGTATTCCGTTTCGGAATGCGGTACTAATAAACTAGACAACTAGTAACTATTGTTCAAATATGATTGAAACCAATGGGACTAGAAATAAGAATGCATACCTACAACGTTCTGCTAAATTTTTCTCCTAGAACCTTCTGCTACATAATTAAGCTAGATAACTGTGTATAACTGCATGGGCAATTGATAAAGAAGGCTGTTTTCTTAATTAGACAGCCTATTAAAGCTAAGATACATTGCGTTCAGCAACCGAGCTCGTGGAATATCTTAAAACTATTTGAGCAGTAATCGTATTGTCTTGTTAACAATTTTTCGGGACAAATGGAATGTTCTATAGACTGCCTCGTTTATACCAGCAAATTATCGCAGTGTCTCTGATCCAAATAATGTAACTAAACACAAGATGGATAATTTGCATAATGTGCATTTACTTTAAGGTACCGGGCCGGGCATGGCTGTATAAGCCAATAAATTTGTAATATATGCCATATTTTATAATTACGTTGCGTTTGGATATTGTATATATGTCATTCCAATTGGTCAGTGGCGTTCGAGTAGGGCAACGTTTAAAGGCCGACCTACAAATCTCCGATGTCCGGCCTTGACGTTAAATACAATTCCTACAGTACTTGTTTTTGTTTCGTTCAGTAAAGCCAAGTTGAAAAACCTAAGCAATTCTGGTGCAACATGATTACAATCAAATTACAACGTGTCTTACAGCAAATATATGTTATTCAAAGACTACCCAGAGCCATTTTCATGTTCTCTAACGAACTAATAGCTTTGAAACTAGATACGGGTTCGGGATAGTTACCATTGAATAAGTTTTCGGGAACTGCGCACCGTTTGAAATGAACGTATCAATAAGTGCAGTTTTACCAACACCAGGATTTCCTAGAACAATTAACACTTAAATTATTTTACAATTAGCCATAACGATATAAGAGCTACTTAGAAAGGCACGCTATTATGATTATACATTCCTGCTTATTGCTTAATGCAACTCGGGATAGCAAAATATTGTTGTAAAAATGAACCGATCACGGCAATAGATATCACGATACATTGAATACTCCAGTTTTATTATTTGATTACTAATATGTATGCTTTGGTTTTCGCAAAATTCAAGCAATCGAACCATAAAATGAACAATCAAACAAAACAGTACCATAATGGTAAAACCTCTTACAGCTATATGTTTAAGCTGATTTTGTTCTTATTGACATTCTGAATTAAAACGAATGTGGAAAATACAAAATCACAAAGTGTCAAGAATTAGCGGAGGTTCGTGACGCAGTTATATTTCTCCGATTGAGGTATGGCGTACCAGCACTGGCAATTGGGTGTGCAATAATACAAAATCTTCTTAAAACCCCGAAATAGAGCTGTACTCGAATTGGACTGGCGTTGCAGGTATTGCAGCCTGTTTTCACACGTTATTTGTGTTGCTACAAATTAATTGCGATACCGCGGTTCAAATTTAAATTCTTGACAAAAAGGAATACGCAAAAGACACAAACCGATCCAATGCTGCGTCATATATTGTTTATGAAAGTTGGATTATAATTAAACTAATATTGTGAGAGAACGCGTCGAGCATTTATGCACTCGGATACAACGTGTCTCTTTATAGTTTTTTTCTGTGTGTAATTGGAATGTAACTATTGCTTGTTTGTAGTTTTCGGATATTAATATACTTATTACCGTTGTGTCGTCACACCATGCTGACTTTTTTGTACAGTAATAGTATATTTGTAGTTAGTTTTACATTTATAATTAACTAATCGTTATCAAATTTCATTGCTTTGCTGTTTACCATTCGCCTGAAGCCTTGAGTTCCGAACTTACCACTGTACGTAGAATTAACCGTGTACTTCTGTACTTGGCATGATTCTTTTGTTTAAGCGGTCTTGTCTTTGCGATAACGTAGCAATGTCGTACGTAGCATGTGACTTTTTCATTGAGGGACTTAGACTACCACTGCTTAAAAAGTTTCTACAGTCCAAAGAGCCTAAGTCACTTGAAGAAGCAGTTAAGTTAGCTGAGAAAGATGAGGCTCAAACCCGACTGCTAACTAATTCTGAAACTTGTGAAGGCGCTAAGGGTTCTGATTCCACATTAGAGCTTGACGACATCAAGCAAGCCTTACCTATACTGGCCGATAGTCAGGCCACTTTACTATCGCACCTCAATGAAAATACAACTAAGCAAGTTAAGTTCGACTCTCAAACTGATTTAATTTGGGCTGTGAAAATCAAAGGCAATAAAAAAATTAGACAGCATAGAACTACTGATATTCCAGATTTTAAAACACAAATGGAAAGTACAGTGTCTTATTGCAGAGAATTGAATGAGTCTCAGAAACAAAAACTTGTGAATTTACTAACAGACTTTCAAGATCTGCACAATCTAATCATGACTTAGGAAAAACTGATGTCGTCAAACATCGGATCAATACTGACGGCAAAAAACCAGTAAAATCTAGGCCATATCGAGTCTCTGAAGCTGAAAAACAAATAATAGATGAACATGTAGCTAAAATGGAAAAATCTGGAGTTATTGTCCCTTCATACTCTCCTTGGTCAAGTCCAGTAGTTCTTGTTCCAAAAAAGGACGGAACTACGAGATTCTGCATTTACTTTAGTGCGTTAAATAATATCACGAAAAAAGACATCTATCCACTACCTAATTGTAATGACTTATTTGATGTCTTAGGAAAGGCTAACTTCTTTACTTCGTTAGACATAATGAGTGGTTACTGGCAAGTAGCTATGAAAGATGAGGACGGAGAAAAGACAGCATTTGTCACATACTCTGGTCTATGGAAAGTCATGTCGTTTGGACTATGCAATGCACCTGCAACTTATCAGAGACTCGTGGAAAAAGTCCTTCGAAGCTTGACTAGAAAATTTTGTGTATGTTACATTGACAACATACTAATCTTTTCGGAGACGTTTTCGGATCACCTTAAACATATACAGGAAGTACTTACTAGACTACGAATGCACAATTTAAAATTGAAAATTGCCAAATACGATTTCGTTAAACACGAAGTATCGTTTCTAGGTCATATTGTAGGCAAAAATGGACTTCAAGTTGACCCTAAAAACGCCAAAGCAGTACAATCGGGAAGCACACCAATTAATCACAGCAGTTCAAAAATATACTTCTAACTTACGGACAGACAACGAACTTTAGTGGTTCGTACTGGTCAATGTTCTTAAGACATCTCGAACAAAGCCTCTACCATCTCTCCGGCAATAACTCTTCACGTTCTTCGTTAACTACAGACAGCAAGCCAATGTTGTCGACATCCTCAATCTTGGCCGCTCGTTCGACTGAAAGTGACGAGGCGATGCCATCGACTTTGAAGGCAGATGATAAGATATCTGTGAGTGACCTGACTCCACCAAACATCGAGCTTGTCGATGGGGATGAGATGTCTGAACGAATGTCAATGTCAGAAAAAATGTCTGAGCTATCTGATCCAACCTCATCGCAGTCGTTTCTTCAATGTCAAAATGAACTAGCCGAACTCAAAACCAAACTTGACAATCTTGAGCAGAAACTCGATGAAGAAATGTCTGTGACACTGTCTAAAATAGACAATCTTTCTGGGAAATTCGAACAGGTCTTAGCCATGTTCATTGAGTTCGGTGAACAACTATGCAAACATCAAACTGAGTGGACTACTAATGTCGGCTCAACTATGTTTGAACTGCATCTTGGTTTGCAAACTATCTGCGAATCTATTGATCAGCTACGTCACCAGATGTTTCCTAATTCTGAATTATCCATAGAGGAAATTGCAGAAACTCTAAACGACTAACGGTCTATCAGGTTAATGGTATATGCCTTCTCTTTCTGTTATTTAAATCTTATTACACATTCTTAAAACTCTTAGTACCTTATTGGAAATTTCACATGTATCATTTCTCCGTTGCATTTCTCCGTTGCATTTCTCCGTTCACCGTATCCGGTGTGTACCATTTAACCTGGGGTACATGTTTAAAGTATTACTAAAGAATATCCTCATTATCATGGGAATTTCTATATTACTAATTTTCCTCGAGGGACTAGCGTTTTGAGGGCAGAAGAACGACGCGGAACGTAAAAATCACACCATGATTCACAGTTTGCATTCGTTACTGAATCGACAGTCGAATGAAAGTCGCGACATTTTACTTGCAAGAATATAATACCTGGATAAACTATTCTTTACGATTTGGAACAAATGATAAATTTGGGAAAGGTGGCTTCTGGATGTTATATAATTATTATTCTGGTGATCGGCTGAAACTAATGTTTTGGTGCTAAATTTGGTGGCGAATGTTGTCTGTTTTGATTGAGCTAGAGAGCATCTGGCAGTTTATAAATTGGCGAGTTGGTTTTAGTAATTTGTAATTTTATTACTAATTTGATTTAATGAACATGAAGGTTCAACAGATTGACATTGATTCCGACTTAGTTTGACATTGCATAAAAAACTAAGAACCCACGTTACAATATATACACATGAATCCATTCCGAAGTTGGCAGTTGTTCGCCATGACAAACGGAAATGTAATGAAAAACTTAAAGCGTGGACGGGGAAAACAACGCTGTGGAATGCTACTGTTTTGCTGCTATAAATAATTATATCGGGTCACATTATATGCATATTCGTCAAAATATGCAAATGAGATAGTTTCGTTACGGATACCTCTCTGCTTTAAGAGGAGCATTCAACAGTTACTAAGCATCTGAGAAATAAGTCGGACTTTTTTTAAAAAAACTCCACAGTTAACTGTTGAAACCGTCTGTGGGTTCCAGTGGCGTTCCTTCGAACGGACGCCTCATATCACTCAGCACTATCGGTTGTAGCAATGTTTTCAAGGGAATTATGGAACTGAGCAGCACATATTTTAGTCACCGAGTACCAAAAATTTTGGAAATCTGAATTAAAAGGTTTCTTGTCTATACGCAGTTCGGTAATGATGGGTGAGATAATCATACCTGGCCACCAAGGCCACGTTCGCAAATTAGCTAAAACTACAGTTCGCTCTCATGGCCTATCACATGAGATATTTTACCGAGCAGTGTACCAAGGACTGATGCTGTGAATAAGGTATTTTGTTCATTTTAACAAAATATGCCTTTACTTGATCAATGCCTAACTCAATCGTCGCCAATCGGCGCTGCTATCGTCTACAATGACACAATAATTTGCCAGTCGGGGTATCGTGGTAGATGAGTGATTTATAGTATCGATGCGAATCAATATTTAGCTTGGACGATATCTGTCAAGTGTCAACATAACCCGGAAATGTAGGATGGGTTCAGGCGTACACTATTCGTGAGCTGAAAACAAACAGATTCAATAAAAATTCGGTTCGACAGCATAGTTACTCACATGAGCGTGGAATTTAGAATAAGCCGATCGATTCTTGATCTGTATACCATTTAGTATGAAGCTTTGTCATTGCGGGTTGTGGAATTTGCAGCTCTGCAAAAGGAAGAGAAATTATTCAAGAGAGGGGTGGACAGTAAGCGCGCTGTTCGTTCTTGATAGTGTGGTGGAAAAGTTGAATACCGTCGTTGCAAGACAGGTGGTCGGGTGTGGTTCTAGGCCTGGTCAATTCCATTTCTGTTTCATGACAGATGACCATAGTGCTAATTCGAAGCGCAGACCGTGATCAAATATAAATACTCGTGGAACACTGAAGCGGTTGTCATTACCAGAGATGTATTTTTCCGCTACGGATTCGGCAATGATATCAGAAAACGTACCTGCCTCCGACCGTGTTATGAATCGAACGATGATAATCGCCAGGTAGTGCATGCGAATATGTTAATGGTAATGTTCCCACGATGTGGATGCGGACTGTGTTAGAACCTCAAGCTCTCAGTATCGATCCAATTTGATTTCTGTGTGACTCAATATTTTGCTGCGCTGACATTCGAGGTATATTTAGCAACAGTGCTTTATCTCTTGATGCATGTCGGGCTCGATTCATGTAGCCACTTAACATGCTGATGAGATATTCGCGTCCTTCATGGTGAGCTGCAATGCCTAGCGACCTGAAGACATTGAATTTTCGTTGTCACATATACCCGGAGGTACTCAACATCGTCGCATGACTTTTTTACCGTCAACAATATATCGCTCCGTCCTCAAGCCAATCGAGTTATTTAAGTTTACGAGACCAGATAGTAGTTGTTTAAGTATCTGCATGTTGACCGGCAATCTTGACGAAAATAGTTCATCCAGGACGAGAAAGGTTGTCGTAATCAATATTAGCCCCACAAGCGACGAGATTGATTTTATAGCTTAACAGGTTCCACGCAGGTTCCAAGGTTTCAGGTCAGATTTCCAAACGTGTCAATTTCCAATTTCCAAAACAAATTTCCAATTTTAGTGCTGGTGGATATCTATTAATCAAAATTTTTGATAATGTGCTGCGTGTGACTAAATCCAGTGTTTTGAGTATAATTTCCCTAATACACGTTATATATGTTTATAGTTTCTTTTATAATTTATAATTTCCTCTATAGTTACATATATACCCACCGATGTAGGGCATGTCACCCATTAAACTCAACTTGTCCATTCGCCACGATCTGTAACCGCGGACATTATCACAGGAAACGTGTGGCGTGACCATCTACGCCATGAAGTTTCACCGAAAGCGGTCTTCATTCGACGCTTGACAACTCTACCTCACGTTTCGAATGCTCTCCCTCGTGTCCGCTTCCAATCGGCAGGTGTTGAAAAAAGAAGTGTCATTTTAAGAAACCGGCAAGGTTTCATGCGCAGCACATAAACAAGCCAGTTGAGATGCCGTCGTTTAACTGTATCGGCAAGTGTGTGCACGGTCGGAAAAACAGAAGGCATGTCATGATGGCTGCTCAGACGACCTTTAGCTTCATTTACAGTGTAATGCCTCTGCGCAATTATATGCGGTTATTAAGGCAGGTGGATTCCCTAGATGCCTTAGCAACTCTATTGACAATCTCCAACGACGTCCCACCAGCATAGTTGATGATTGAACCGAGGCATGGGAACTCATCTACCACTTCAAAGTGATGGCTACCTGCAGTACTGGCTTGCTGCAGCAACATTGGTCTGTTCGCCACATATATTCATACCAACCCGTTTAGCAGAAGCATTAGCCTCAGCAGCATTGACTGCAGCCTTACAGCAGAATTGGTTAGCAATGCTAGGTCGTCAGCGGAGCCCAAGTTGTTGACATTGAGTCCTTCGGTGAGAACAATTCCACAATCAGCTTACCAAGGCTGTTTCTGACTGTCCAATCCACACACAGCGTAGCTGAAAAGCGTGGGAAACAAAAGAAAGCCTTACCTTACTCCGGTGTTTTTAAAAAGCGCCGCTGAGGTGGAGTTGTAGCAGCGTGTAAAATCTTCATTGTTGCGGTAGATCGTTCCAATCACCCGAACCAGTTTATTCGGACGCCCTCTGTCTCCCTAGTGATGAAAAGTGATTCGCGGTCGACTGAGGCGAAAGCGAGGTTTGGCCCGTTAGCTGCGGCCAGGGAGAAACCCAGCCTGGTGTTCGCGTTTGAAGTCCTCGCACCAAGAGGGGAATCTATGCAGAACCACGATTTCCAGGATTTTTAGATCAATCGGAAGCAACAATAAGCTTCGATAATTTTTACATTGCGTGGAATCACCTTTCTTAAAGAAGGGTAAAAGCACTACTGTGTTCCATTCCGCGGGTATGCGGTCTTGATTAAAAATTACCTGAAACAGCTTCACCAACGGGGACACCAAAATCTCCGGCGCAGCTCTGAAGGAATCTGGGGACATTCCGTCAATAGCTAATGCCTTGCCCGAGTTTAGAGCTTTAATAGTGTGGAGTGGATTATCTCGGAGGACGAAGGCGGAGCTTCAGTACCATTGATGTCGTATACAACCTGGTATTCCAAATCGTCGAGTTTGATAGGCTCTCCTGGTGTCTTTGCATTTAAGCGTTGGTCGAAATTTCTTTCCATGGCTCCAATCGCTTTGTTTGATCGCGGATAATGTTCCTGTTGGAGTCACGTACAGTTTAACTTATTGCGCCAGATCGGTTGGAGATTTCTAGAATCTTGCTTAACAACTGTTTTTGGTCACCCACATGACTGGCGTGATTGAGTTCGTCAAAGACACTCAACCTGTAATACATCAGCATTCTTTTTATGTTGTTAGCAGCATGCCGCCTTAACTTGTCGCCATTGGTTACTTTAGCTTGCTGGGACAGCTTCAAAGTGGCGTCCGACATCCAGAAACCTTTTTTACGTACTTTAGCGACGCTTTGAGTTTCCGCCAGCGGTGTGTCCTGAATTTTATTCCAGATGTCTTTAAAGTTTATGTGAAGTTTGGCGGCCAAAAGTGCCCTGAAGTGTCTGGGTAACGATCATTGGAACTTCTGCCCAGTGTGGGCATCAAGAGGGCAAGAAACATTTGGATGTCGGAAGCCTTTAGTATACCTGGTTTTGAGGAGCTTAATGCATACCTTCGCTACAAACATGGCGTGATCGATATTAACTGTGTTACCCCAGTAGGACCGACGATCATTAACACAGAGAGGCCAACGACGTTTCAGCAGAATAAAGTCGCACTCTGTATGATATGATGCATCGGGTGCTTTCCAAGTCTTGAGATGTCGTTCTTCATGCTTGAAAACGGCACTGCTGATGAAGAGGTCCGACGCTTCGGCAAATGATGAAAGTCGAAATCCGTTTAAGCTGCCAACAGAGTACCTCCCAAATGATATGTGTGTTCAATCCACAATTCCAATTGCGCCTTAAAGTCGCCACTAACATAAGGACGTCACTTTGTGGACACGAATTGACCAATTCAAAAAACTGGTATATAAGGCGTCTTTGATCTCGGGAGCGCTGTCTTACGTGGGAGGTTATGCTGTAACAAAGGTTAGGTTCGCCGGTTTACATCTTAGTGTATTAACGGCAGCTTGGAGCGGACTTATTCCCAACGAACACTGCAAATTCAAGCCGGGGCGCAACCACAAAGCCCACATCGTACAAGTATTTTCTTCCAATGTGCTGCTCACAGAATAGTACAACTTGGTTCGGGCACACGTCCGACAGATGGTGGTACACGACTCTAGTGCCAATTCCGGTTAGCCTGTGCTCCGATATACATGCCACGTCGATGCCACGTATATGTAGGGATTCAATAAATATCACGCATTCGACAGATTTAAGCAGCGTGCGAACGTTCCAGGAAGACATTTGCAATTTTCCTTTACAGAAATGATGTTTGGATTGACGCGCTGGCCCACTTTCCGCAGTACCCACGTCTTTAGGTCACAGCGTGTGATCTGTGCAGGACAGGATAGCTAGGTTCTTTAAGTAATTAAGACTTGAATTCATAATGGTGATGGCTTTATGGAGAGTTTGGCGCTACGGGGTCCTGAGTTCCAACACCACATTAGGGAAATAAGTTGCTGTTAGATGATAACAGATGCAGTGGCTCCATCCACCAGGTGTCGCCAGGTGTTGGCAGTCGCAGAGCTGGATTTGATTTAAAAAGTTTGACTTTTTTAAAGTGATTCGTCATCCACATAGTAACTCAGGCTTTAGGCAGCCTTTACTCGCCTTGACACAGAACCGTCGTTGGGTTTATGCAACAATCATATTGAGAAGTGGACGTAACCTTACCACCCAGCTGCACCCTGGAGAATTGCCGATGCCGGGTGCACGATTGTTTAGTCGGCTTAAACCTTATTCGCAACTAACCTTCATACTAAAAGCCGTTCCACTATCCGCACCCCGTGGTCGCGCCTTATCTCCCTGCAACTCGGGCCTCAATCACCTCAATAAATATATATATATAGTTATCCTACAAATCCAGCACAGTAGGGCCAACTATCAAACAATCCTACAAACTACTTTATCGATTACTAACTATACTAATAAAAGATACCAGTGTGATCTAATGTTAGCAAATTTTGTAGCACCACAACATGTGAAACAAAATATTACTTACCGACGAAAAGCACTTTACGACGCAATATTGCAGCATTGTGCTCATCCACTACCATTATGGAACTCGTAAAGAATTTTAGTCCTGAAATTGGAATAAAATTTAGCCTCCGTAACAGTCCACATGTTCTTCGAGGTAACACCGTTCGCTTAGGACAGGCAATCCGTTGTTACAACTCTACACTTATTCAATATTGTAAATCACAATCAGACAAGGTATTTGAACCTGTATTTAAAAGAACTGGATTAGTTCTGGGGCGCAGTTGCAATGTCTCTAGCCGTCACGGTTGTCCGACTTATTTTTAGCGAGGTGCGCCATCTAAAACATTTGAATAAAAAATTTGTGCTGAAACCAAATATCTGGCAGCATAACCACGATTAATAGCAATTGTGTCAGTGCCTATGTCTGTCTATACTAAGGTCGCTGATACATTGAATGTTTAGTTATAAATAGATGTATATAACTTGTAATACAGTCGTTATTAAGCAATTAAAACTTATTAAGTAATTTGTTCAAAAGCTGTGTGAAAACAAATCCAAATTAAGTGACTAAGTTAAGTCATTCATTTTCACAAGCGAAAAGAGCAATATAATCAAAACGCACATGAAAGATTATAAATATGGGCCACTAATGTGTCGACTAAAAGCAGAGTAGCCATATCATTTTCCTTACTCAGAAGCATTTAGATTTAACGTGACCGTAATATGTTGGTTTTATTTAATTTTATAACATAACTAGTTTAGGGAATCACAAATAAGGTCCATCTTACAGTTAAAGAAGATTCTGTGCATTTCCTTCAGGTCGGGAATGCTAAGTATTTTTTATTTTAAATCTTTGACTCCTGCCGCAAAGTAGCTGGCATATTGAAAAGCAGACTGACTAGTCTGAAATTTGAAATCTTAAATCCAATCTTTATTGCCAACTGCTGTCGATAGTTGGACCTTGTGTCATTTAAGTAAGATTACATATCTGTTGAGAAAACTTGGTGGTATATTTTGCGGTAACATAAATAAGAAATGAAAGATCGGATTGGTTCCGGCGGCATATCAAAATGACCATCTTGATCAGTTCTGTTGCCCTCGATTTGGTGTAAACCGTTAATTTTTAGCTGTTCTACGTTATGTAGCGTCCACATAATAGTTACATCAGAAATGTTGGTTATAATAGGCATAGGTGTCGAACAGTTTGTCAAAGTTTTATTGGAATTACGTTCAGTAAACGGAACTGAAGCTATGCACGTGTTTCAGTATGCATTTTACTATTATGGGCTTTCGTACGCGAACGAGAAGTAAAGAATCATCACTGAAATGCGAAATCTGTTAATTTGAGTTTCAATTTTGTCACCGTTCGTCCGAAATTGTGCGCCAAGTGAAATCTCCTATTTTTAATATCATAAAATATCTGAAGACTATATATAGTGTCATTTTGAATTTTTTTCTTCATGTAGCTCTTATTCTGGTTTAATGACAAATCTATTTCAAAATTTGGTTAAATTTCACTTCAGTACTTTTAATGCGTTTCGTTACCAAACAGTTTTGTGTTCTGCCTAATGCTTAGTTGATATTTATAGGGTCTTTTATTAAAATCCCGCAATTAGCCGTTGAAACAAGCCCTCAAAATGCTGTGCTAGGAAAGCAAAGTCTTACTCAAGTTGAAAGTTCACACTAATCCCATGGTGTTAAAAATTAAAGCCATTCGACACTTTTTGCTGCGGCAGGTAGCACTTGTCTCGCGAATCAAAACAGACGACGACACGGAATTTACATTCAACAGGGCCCAGTGGTTTGTTAATAATAAGCTAAAACTAGCAGTAAGTTAAGTCATTATCCTCGTAACTCTATTAATGTTTTAGCAATATTCTCTTTGTTCCCACTACATGTGAATATTATTAGAGTTAACAGAAGTAAAAACTATGTGTTGAGTTGCTAGTGATGTATTCAAGCCTATATTGTGTTGAGTTGCTAGTGATGTATTCAAGCCTATATCTGACAATATGCATCAAGATTTTGATATTATCTTGCTCAATCCACGCTTAACACTCATTAAGTACGTGTAAGGAGACAAATATGTTGCGTTATTTAGATATTCGAAAACACTGAAAAATATTTGTTGCTTCCAAAGACAGACTTCATTCAAAATGCAGTCACCATGCACATTGTCATAGTGCCTTGAACGCAAGTCAGTCTAAATTTAGCGTACTTTCAAAATTTGAGTATCAGTGCAAGAATGATTCACCTGAATAGACTTGCAAATTTTACAAAAAAATTCCAAGGCCACATATTGAAATATATAATCCCCGCACTCGTTTAAATACCTAGCTTTATGGTGAAAGTCCTATAATCTAGTGGTTATGGGGAAAATATGCAATACGTTGTATTCAAGTAACGGTCGTTGGAATGTCGTCACTTGCTGACGACTTGCATATACAGGTTGTCGACTATCTTGCATTAGTATGTGGCAATAGGAGGACTGAAGTCCAGTTGGGCTAAGTGTGAGATTCAATTTCTTGGCTCAGTGTACATAGCAACCTGCGCTTGATGTTTCGTACTGCAGCTGGACTAATAATCGAAATAAGCATGAAAAACTACACCCCCAGTCTTCAGAAATGGCAGGAGCATCGGTCTGGCTTGCTTTTGGCATTGATGCAGACAAAAATATTAAGGCGAACATCGCCGACAAGTTATATTTGAATTAGTTGATATAGCTTTACATAACAATCAACAGAACTACTTTTTCGTTTCTTTAACATATCGTGTTGCCATGGCAACTACAACAATGATCTATCTTAACTTCATATATCTGTCTATGAACATAACACAAGCTCGTTAGCTTGACTCGTCGACTGTTATTTTGCTTTAGCCTGTTGAGAACAAATATTCCCACACAAAAACACGCATTATATAATTATTCCATGCAAATAATACCAAAATATATTCATGAAATTATGATACTTGGACTTGTATTTTGCGTTCAACAAGCTCTGTTTCCGCGTTCTGGAGGGAACGCCGTTTAAATTATGACTTTGAGCGTTCTATTTTTCTTATCGATGTATAAATATTTGTTGCGAGCATCGATATCAAGTTAAATATCATCGTTGTTAGCACGGGTATGTGTGATTATTAGACTCTTTGTAGGCTCTATTACCGCAGGTGTCAGCGCGTATCGACAAAACATTTCCGTCACAGTTTTCAGTAGGCGTCGAACTGAATAATTTAAGAGCGTTGAATGTCAACTTGAAAGCGAATTACTGTTTTATCGTAAGCTCAATATCTTACTTGCCTGTGTATCGTATATATTTAACTGTGTTTACCCGCCACAGATCATTACTTCATCAGAGTGATGCGGTGTTAAATTTAACATTTCAGTTTCTAAGCGCGAAGTCGAAGTTTTTGTGCTGAGTAATAAGGACTAGTGTAGCATGTAGGTAAGTATAGTTAACTTCCAGTTCACCTACATACCTATATCATAAAGCGTTAGTGATGCGTAGGTGTTTGTAATTTATATCAGGTGCATGCTTTGTAAATTATTACAGCTATATGCACTTTATCGTGGTGATATTTCATCACCTTAGGTGTGGACGCCTACCTGTGACAAGCAGCATACCAGTATTATAATGTGACTGGCGCTGTATCCGCGATTACCCAATTGACAATTATGTTGAATTAAGATGTATGTCAATGTACCTAGGTTACTGATTTATAGAGTCGCCGTATCCGGACTTATCGACAAAGATATCCTCCATTTGATCTTCCAAGTCAGTTTCCTATATAGAACGGGCATAAGCTGGCTACGCCCCATTCTTAGCTCTTACAAATTCCCAGGAAATCTTAACTTAATCTTGATTTCCAGGTACAGAAATCTTAACCACGTTCTATTCAGCTTTTGGGCGAAAATTGTGAAAGAATGGACATCAGAAATTCTTGTTACACTCTTAATCTGGATAAGAGACATCACATTTGTATGCCTGCATCTGTTTGAAATTTGGACAATAAACACCCGATTTTGATACGAAGCAGTTCATTCAAACGTTTATTACAACTATTAGTGACAGCCAATCAATAACAACATAAAAATCTCCGAGTTTACAAGATTCTGACAGTGGGATTATCCCTGTATGTGCCATCGGAGCCTGTTAGACCACGAATGTCCTTTAGCTGCAGTATGTCCCAATGAATCTCATAATGTCGATTTGGAAGCCAGCAGTGAAACACTAGACACTGCAAACCAATTTGTAAGCCATAAATTGATGACAGGAAGTCCGGATAGGTTTAAATCCAATACGGTATTAGCTGTGTAACCAGTAGATAGCGAACGTGGAATCCGCACGTTGAAATCACAGAACAAAGCGGTAATAACTCGGTTCAATTTAGTGGAAAAATTCTTATTATTAGTCCAAAACTCAGAACAAATTAGCTATCAAACCCAACGATTTGGAACTGTCCCGCTGAAATATGACACTACAGAGAGGATTAAGAGACAAGACTGAATTTAAAAAAATCTAACTGGAAACTCGGGGTAATTGTTTAAAACTATCATGCCAATTATAGACATAATTTGGTTAATTACTATTGTTAGTACAAATTTAGATAAAGGTGATAAATTTTAAATTAGATGATAAATTTTAAATTAGGTGATAGATTAGTATATAGGTGATAAATTTTAAATTTCAAAACTTTGGCGGTTAGGAACCAGGGACATTATATTAAACAATAATATAGCATTTTTGACTAATTTTAACCTTAGTTTTTGAGGTTAGCCAGATGATACTACTGCAGTAGCTGCGGTAAAAAACGTAAAATAGTTCGAATTGCAAATGTCCTGGCTGATAATTGTACTTATATTAAGCATGATTCATGCAGCACCAATGCACTTGCAACGCAGGCAAAGTGCAAAGGAATGGGTTATTACAAAAGGTTGTGAACGGAAAGCTCCATCCGGCAAACATCATGCTTGGATCGATGTTTTTCAATTACACTTGCATACAAATGCAGTTCGATTACAATTGCAGACTTGTTTGTAATTGTATTCCCAGTAACCGTTAGCGCACTAAATTTAAAAAAATACATAATTTTTATTTCAAATAAGACAACTGTTTGAAGAGCAGGGATAAACTCTTAATAGTATTTTGCAGAAAACATATAGTCCTCTAGTTGTGCCTTTTACTACTTTTAACTATGCACAAGATAAACATGCGACGCCGACGGTCCAAACCAAATTCCACTATTACTTTATGAATTATATCTTGTCGTATATAGTTAATATATGGTTTAAAATAGGGATGTACCGATGCTTAGCCCCGGCCACGGCCCCAGGCTCGCGGCAACAAATTCAGCCCCGCACTGGGGCATCAAATTCAGCCACGGACCGGGGCATCAAATTCAGCCACGGACCGGGGCAACAAATTCAGCCCCGGACCGGGGCAACAAATTCAGCCCCGGACCGGGGCAACAAATTCAGCCCCGGACCGGGGCAACAAATTCAGCCCCGGACCGGGGCAACAAATTCAGCCCCGGACCGGGGCAACAAATGCAGCCCCGGACCGGGGCAACAAATTCAGCCCCGGCCCCGGTAAAGGTAAAATTTAAGTGCCGGGGCCGCGGCTACTGTTTCAGAAAAAATATTTTTGGTACCAAATTAGTAGAACAGATAATCAATCTGGAACTTTAGCTGAACATATAATGCTTGCTACTAACTAGGACAGTGCAAATTCCACAGCACCTTCCTGAAACTGAACTTTAGCTCACAACTACAGTTTATTAAACTAATAACCTAAAATGTTGAAACGATTTGTGTTGAGTTTTTGATATTTCAACAAGATTGTTACGTATATGGACAAACTTCGGATATCGTTTTTAAGAATAGTAATTAAACAATGATTTGGTTTTTGGTATATTCGCATATATGCTGACGATGCATACATGCCAGTGGGGTAGACTCCCCCGCGAGGGGGTAACCCCCGGTAGCCGGCGAAGTTTTTCTAGAGGGGGAGGTCGGCACGGTAGTGAGGAACTTTTTTTCGGTTGCCGGCATCAAATTTTCGCCTATGAGTTCACCTCACTCTGCGGGGGTGGGGGTGAAGGTTCCCAGGGGGGATTTTACTCCCTTTCACACCCTTGAAGTATGTTTGTATATATGGTATATATGCTCTATATGCGCTGGAAAATCGAACACACAGTACTTTTCGGCCAAGCTTAGCCCCGGCCCCGGTCCCAGCCCCGGTAGAATTCTTGCGCCGGTACAACACTAGTTAAAAATACACTAGCCTAGTATGTCTAACGAAGTTTTCCGTTTTTTCAATAATGTTTTATTGCATAGCTACGCCTCAGGAATATTATAATGAGGCTTTCTGTTTTTTTTTCAAATAATTAAATAAGTAAATATGTAAAACACTATTCTAAGGATAGTTGGGAATACGCCGACGTAAGCACTTACCTTAAATATAGCAATAGGCTTCGGCATTCATTTCCTATATCCAATTGACGATCGAATGCTACGTACCACTGCCTCATCCTACGTTTTTTGTTAATATGGGATGTGCTGTATATTCAGCGCTTGCCAAGTGACTATTAATTCGTGGCGCGGCAAGCTATCGACAAGTCGATTCACGCAACCATGAAACAAAGCCTAGTCATCATAATTCTACATACGTGCTTAAATTTTTAAGCTTTGCAGCATTTTAACAACACACATAGATTTAAAATTCATATCCATTGTGACACGATTGCCTGTTTGGGGATCCGTAAGTAATTGAGGGATCCGATTTTTAGACCCGCCGGGGCAATTTGACACCCCAGTAGTGTCCTTAAGAGTATACAAATTACCCCCGTTCCCTTAAAATTGTAAGAAACCCAAGAATTAAGTTTTTTGTGTCGCACCCTAAAATAGTGTCTTAAAAATTTGTATCCTAAAATACTCTGTTTCTGTTCGATTAGGTCGAGGACTTTGATCACCTACAAACTTTAATGGGCTTGTCTGAGTATTCCTCGACCAACTATAATACATAAATAATACATACGAAACGCGTACTAATGAACAGCAGATATCGTAATACAATAATCTTTCGGCGTGTGCGCTGGGATCGGCCCAGATCGACCAGTTTTCATGTAACACCCAAAAATCCCGATAAAGTCGTTTGGTCCCCGGCCTCTCCGATCGCACACCCATACTTAGCGCAAATACAACATCAGATATAATACAATGCACACGCAATTTATATGCGTAGTACGACATTGATTTGTTTCACGAGGATCGACCGGACACCCCTAATAGTGATCCTTTCTTTCATATTTGGTGCCAAAATCATGCCGGACACCTGCGGGCGATGGAGTGTGACCTTACGAGTAGAATACAAATGCAACACAATGATTTATTTTATTAATCAGTACAACATTACATAGTTATATCAATTCAGATGGAGGCCACACTCCACCGGTATCCGGTCGTCCATTCCCTCCATCCTCTACGAAATTTGACACGTTTCGAGTGTTTTCGCCTTTTTTTATAAAATTGGGCTGTTATATATATATATATATATTACAAAAACAATTCCAAGCCAGCTGTTTTGTACATTAAACTGACATCTAAAAAGGAAGTGTTTATCGTTTTTATAGTTGCATGAAAAATTTATAGTTTTTTACACTTTAATTTTATAGACAGCAACCTAATATGTCGGTCTAAATGATACTTTTTATCATCGAGCGTAAAACTGGTTTGCCTCACAAATGTTTATTCGAATAAAATTTAAATTGGTGATTTCACAAAATTTAATATGTTCTACGATGCGATGTTTGATAAATCAAATTTGTCGATTGACTGGAGTTCATCATTGCTGACCATAATCAAAAAGCCGCAGGTCCGAAAGACGGATCTTTGAATAGAAGTCCTGCAACAGGCAATCGTGTCACAATGGATATGAATTTTAAATCTATGTGTGTTGTTAAAATGCTGCAAAGCTTAAAAATTTAAGCACGTATGTAGAATTATGATGACTAGGCTTTGTTTCATGGTTGCGTGAATCCACTCGTCCATAGCTTGCCGCGCCACGAATTAATAGTCACTTGGCAAGCGCTGAATATACAGCACATCCCATATTAACAAAAAACGTAGGATGAGGCAGTGGTACGTAGCATTCGATCGTCAATTGGATATAGGAAATGAATGCCGAAGCCTATTGCTATATTTAAGGTAAGTGCTTACGTCGGCGTATTCCCAACTATCCTTAGAATAGTGTTTTACATATTTACTTATTTAATTATTTGAAAAAAAAACAGAAAGCCTCATTATAATATTCCTGAGGCGTAGCTATGCAATAAAACATTATTGAAAAAACGGAAAAACTCGTTAGACATACTAGGCTAGTGTATTTTTAACTAGTGTTGTACCGGCGCAAGAATTCTACCGGGGCTGGGACCGGGGCCGGGGCTAAGCTTGGCCGAAAAGTACTGTGTGTTCGATTTTCCAGCGCATATAGAGCATATATACCATATATACAAACATACTTCAAGGGTGTGAAAGGGAGTAAAATCCCCCCCTGGGAACCTTGACCCCCACCTCCTCAGAGTGAGGGGAACTCATAGGCGAAAATTTGACGCCGGCGACCAAAAAAGGTCCTCAATACCGTACCGACCTCCCCCTAAAACATTCGCCGACTACCGGGGGTTACCCCCTCGCGGGGGTTTACCCCACTGGCATGTATACATACATCGTCGGCATGTATGCGAATATACCAAAACCAAATCATTGTTTAATTACTATTCTTAAAAAACCATATCCGAAGTTTGTCCGTATACGTAATAATCTTGAAATATGAAAAACTCAACACACACCGTTTCAACATTGTAGTTTATTAGTTTAATAAACTGTAGTTGTGAGCTAAAGTTCAGTTTCAGGAAGGTGATTGGAATTTGCACTGTCCTAGTTAGTAGCAAACATATTTTCGGCTAAAGGTCCAGATTGTTTATCTGTTCTACTAATTTGGTATATACCAAAAATATTTTTTTATGAAACAGTAGCCGCGGCCCCGGCACTTAAATTTTTCTTTTACCGGGGCCGGGGCTGAATATTGTCCCGGTACGGGGCTGCAGTTTGTTGCCCCGGTCCGGGGCTGAATTTGTTGCACCGGTCCGGGGCTGAATTTGTTGCCCCGGTTACGGGGCTAATTCTTGCCCCCGGTCCGGGGCTGAATTTGTTGCCCCGGTCCGGGGCTGAACTTGCCCCCGGTCCGTGGCTGAATTTGATGCCCCGGTCCGTGGCTGAATTTGATGCCCCAGTGCGGGGCTGAATTTGTTGCCGCGAGCCTGGGGCCGTGGCCGGGGCTAAGCATCGGTACATCCCTATTTTAAACCATATATTAACTATATACGACAAGATATAATTCATAAAGTAATAGTGGAATTTGGTTTGGACCGTAGCGGCGTCGCATGTTTATCTTGTGCATAGTTAAAAGTAGTAAAAGGCACAACTAGAGGACTATATGTTTTCTGCAAAATACTATTAAGAGTTTATCCCTGCTCTTCAAACAGTTGTCTTATTTGAAATAAAAATTATGTATTTTTTAAATTTAGTGCGCTAACGGTTACTGGAATACGAATTACAAAACAATTGTGCAATTGTAGTGGAACTGCATTTGTATGCAAGTGTAAATTGAAAAAACATCAAAATCCAAGCATGATGTTTGCCGAATGGAGCTTTCCGTTCACAGCCTTTTGTTTGAATAAGCCATTTCTTTGCACTTTGCCTGCGTTGCAAGTGCATTGGTGCTGCATGGAATCATGCTTAATATGAGCTCGAATTATCAGCGAGGACGTTTGCAATTCGAACTATTTTACGTTTTTTACCGCAGCTACTGCAGTAGTATCATCTGGCTAACCTCAAAAATTAAGGTTAAAATTAGTCAGAAAATGC
This sequence comes from Trileptium ribeirensis, assembly GCA_030248225.1. NCBI lineage: Eukaryota > Metazoa > Nematoda > Enoplea > Enoplida > Thoracostomopsidae > Trileptium > Trileptium ribeirensis. The sequence continues at coordinate 25,410 of JASANE010013096.1, forward strand.
TATATTAATTTGTTTAATATAATGTCCCTGGTTCCTAGGCGCCAAAGTTTTGAAATTTGAAATTGATCACCTATATACTAATCTATCACCTAATTTAAAATTTATAATACTAATTTAAAATTTATCACCTTTATCTAAATTTGTACTAACAATAGTAATTAACCCAATTATATTTATAATTGGCATGATAGTTTTAAACAATTACCCCGATTTTTTAGTTAATATTTTTAGATTCGGTCTTGTCTCTTAATCCTCTCTGTAGTGTCATATTTCAGCGGGACAGTTCCAAATTTTTCGGGTTTGATAGCTAATTTGTTGTGAGTTTTAGACTAATAATAAGAATTTTTCCACTAAGTAGAAACCCAGTTATTACCGCTTTGTTCTGTGATTTCAACGTGAAGATTCATCACGTTCGCTATCTACTGGTTACACAGCTAATACCCCGTATTGGATTTAAACCTATCCGGACTTACTGTCATCAATTTATGGCTTACAAATTATTTTGCAGTGTATCATGTTTTCACTGCTGGCTTCCGAATGGACATATGATTTCATTGGGATTCCCATATGCAGCTAAAGGACATTGGTATAGTCTAACGGCTGCAATGGCACATGCAGGATAATCCCAGCTGTCAGAAGTTGGTCAAAAGATTTATGTTGTTATGGGTATGATTTAACTAATAGTTGTAATAAACATTTCAATATGAACTGCTTCCTGTCAAAATAGGATGTTTATTGTTCCAAAGATATCAAACTTAAATGACAGGCATACGATATGTAATGTCTATTATCAGCAATTCAAGATGTAACAAGAATTTCTGATGTATCATATTCACAATTTCAGCCAAAAGCTGAATAGAACATGGTTAAAGATTTACTGTACCTGGAAGATAGAATTAAGCTAGACCTTAATTTTCCTGGGAATTTGCTAAAGATGAGTGGGCGTAGCCCAGCTGATGCCCGTTTTATCTAGGAAACTAGGCTTGGAAGATCAAATGAAGGATATCTTGGATTGGTCCCGGATACGGCGACTCTATAAATCAGTAACCTAGGTACATTGACATACATCTTAATTCAACATAATTGTCAATTGGGTAATCGCGGATACAGCGCCAGTCACATTATAATACTGGTATGCTGCTTGTCACAGGTAGGCGTCCACACCTAAGGTGATGAAATATCACCACGATAAAGTGCATATAGCTGTAATAATTTACAAAGCATGCACCTGATATAAATTACCAAACACCTACGCATCACTAACGCTTTATGATATAGGTATGTAGGTGAACTGGAAGTTAACTATACTTACCTACATATAGCTAGTCCTTATTACTCAGCACAAAAAACTTCGACTTCGCGCTTAGAAACTGAAATGTTAAATTTAACACCGCATCACTCTGATGAAGTAATGATATGTGGCGGGTCAACACCAGTGAGATGTATTGATACACAGGCAAGTAAGATATTGAGCTTACGATAAAACAAGTAATTCGCTTTCAAGTTGACATTCAACGCTCTTAAATTATTCAGTTCGACGCCTACTGAAAACTGTGACGGAAATGTTTTGTCGATACGCGCTGACACCTGCGGTAATAGAGCCTACAAAGAGTCTAATAATCACACATACCCGTGCTAACAACAA
>JASANE010013097.1:0-10465 GCA_030248225.1 Trileptium ribeirensis
GGGATAAACGGAATGCATAAATCAGGGGATAAATTTTACTTAATAGGGAGAAAGTTTCATTTTTCAAGGGTGTAAGAATTTTGGAATTTTGGGGGTTTTTATAGATCTCAAATAAAAAGGGGGACATTAAACTATCATCAGGGCTCTATAAGGACTGAAAATGACTTATTCGGGTCAGTTTACTCCCAACCCGTAAGTACTTATGGACCCCCAATCTAGCGTTTAAACCCCCAAAATTTAAGGTCCTAAATCTCCACAACTAAAACCAAAACTCCCCGATTTTTGGAGCTCCGTACCTTAATCGGGCACTATACTAACGATTTCACTGAAAACCGGGGCCACCCGCCCCAACGAGCCTCCGTGGGATCCCCATAACTCAGTCGGGACCCAAATTTTTCCTATCGTGCACGAATTTATCTGCCTTTTACGGGCCTCCTATGGTACTTACATTAAAACTAAGGTTCTCATAAGTAGGCGACTAGCCAGGGCATGGATACGATCCCGCCCTCGGCCGCCTATTCCTTTCCGTTCCTGAAATATGAGCAAAAATTTACGAAAATACTAATTTATTAACGGCGCTTAATGCGGGATTCACGTTATAATGTCCCCACCACTTGGAACTTATGTACCCCACACAGTGGCAGGCACACCCAGACTACAGGGTGTCTTAGACACCCCTGTGTTTTTGAATAAAGTTTTAAATAAATTTCAAACAAAGCTAGCTAATAGTTTGGCTTATTTCAGACGGTGTCAATGAACCGTCGTTGCTTTTTCGTTTTGCTGAGGGTTTCCGCCACCCAGTGGGGTCATTTTACATAAGTCCTACAGGATACCCTAGAAACACCGCATTGGCAAGCATAAAACACCGAAATACTACATTGCCAAAATGAGGTATCTAGGGGTGTGCCCGACACCCTCATATTTTGTTATATGGTGTGGGTGTCACTGTCACCATCTTTACGGTATAGTCAACACTACATGGGGACAAAAGTTCCAACTGGTGGGGACATTATAACGTGAATCCCGCATAAAGCGCTGGTATATTTTAGCAAGCTGGAAACCTCGCGCCGACCAGCGCGAGGTTTAGGTTGTTTTTCTCTTGGTTGGTCATTGTGCCCCGTGGGCAGCTTCTTGGTAGTCACCATTTGCAGACAATGTAATGTAGAGCAAGCTTAAGTGGAGAGTTGTTATAAATATTTGCCGTATTTTATTTAAAGCTTTTGTTATTTAAACAATGACGCTGGCACGACGATCGTTTATATATGTGTAGGGTTTTCACTAGTTTCGAAAATTTTTGAAAATATTCGGGTCACAAAGCTATAAGGATAAGGGATCGGGGGTGGACAGACGGTATAAAAGAAGACTGTCCGATTCCCCGATCGGAGCCAGTCGAGAATTTTCTGTTTAGGTTTGGCGGTTGTCGCCAATTTTAAAATTTTATTCTTATTGAGTTTTAGTTTTTGTTTTTTCTGCTTTCTTTTTGGTGTACCAGGGGTGGTTCCTCGCCGTGGCCCCACGGTGGAGAGCCTCCCCTGGTTTCTTTTGCTTCTTTCGATCAGGCAAAGGGCCGTCCTATGCGGACGTTGGAGTGTCGGAAGAATGCTCCGCTCACCCGTAAAGGTCGGACCCCGATAAAATTCACAAAATTGCATTAAATTGCTCAAAATTCTGCTCGCTCGCATCTCGACTGGTTCCCCGCTCCTCGGACATTTTCTTTGTTCATGGGTCCGAGGAGTGATCAAATTTTTTAGTCTAGGGCAAATCATGTTGAGCAAAATTTCTACTCTAAGGCAAAATTTAGTAAGCATAAATTTGTTATTCTAAGACAAGCGATGGTGAGTTGCGTCGAAAAAGTTCTGCCAAAATTTATAGGTGGTAATGAGAGTGAAACTGGGGACGTGGCCTTTTGCATTCTCGAGGGACACGCGTTGTCCCCAATCGTCTGAAATCGAGCCGCAGCGTCGAATCCCCATTCGTCTGCTGCTTCTTTCACCTCTGGCTACTACACGATACAAACGGCTGCGGACCCGTCTTCGGTAAAATTTTAAGAGGCTCGCTAGCCGAGCGTAGAATGAAAACAGGGACTGGAGCTGTCGGTGAAATGCGTGTGCTTGAATTCCGGCGGGATGTGGACTTTCTAGCCGTGCAATCATGGGGAGAATCTACGTCAGCACCCACTCCCGGAGCCCTCTGGGAGCGAATTTCTAATTAGTCGAACAGTTCGCAGGTTGCCCCAGTCGCTGTGGAAATAGTACAAAATTATCAACCTTCGATCCCGTTTTCATTCGGGGTTAAAATTATAAAAAGGGGACAAATCGTTGTGATTTAATAGGCAGCTAGTCGTTTTAAAAATCAGCATTCTTTCGCCAAAATTTATCGGGCTCTCGTCGAACGAAAATTCTAAGGGTATAGGACGTGGAAGGGAATGTAGCATATGCGTCAGGGTATCTTGCAGGGTACCCGAAATTTATTCTGTTGTCAAATGAATGTTGTAAATAAACTGCCGTATGCCCCGATTGGGCGAATTTCATAAAGTCTGCTGAATATAAAAGAAAAGATTCCAGAGTAAATCAATTGAATCGCATGTTGCTTTCTAAAGCAGTTAGGAGCTTTTGTTTGAATTCCTGACCCTGGCAAGATCGTTAGAATCAACTTAAACCGAAACCCCTACGAATGTTCGAGCATGTACGTCACCCATTAGAAACACCCCTGCCGCGAACCCCTCGCAGCTTATCACCATCTTGCATAACCCGCCGCTCGGCTTACAACTATAATTAGAATCTTGAAATTCAATGGACTGGGGCCTCCGCCTCAGTGCCCCTACGTTAACATAAGTAATCAAAATTTAGGGAACATACCCCAACTAAGACCAGTAGAAGTGACGCGTGCTTATAGTCTAGGTTTTAGGAAAGTTGTGCAATGCTCTAAGATTAGAAACGGGACAATAGTGCGTAGGGACACACCAACGGGGAATCTCGCCAATGCTATACAAGAATCAGAGAACCCCGCTTAGGGGATTAGGTGGATAATGAGGGAAAGGCGATTCAGCCTTATTCCCTGTGAGCAGGCTTAAATGTTGACTCTTCCTCGGGGGACCTTCATACCGCTAGACACGTGGGCCAATATAGGGGCCAGGCCGAACACCCTGGTCAACCCGCCGACAGCCTGCTAAGCTAAGCGGTTCCCTTAGGTCATCGCATAGATCATCGGGGAGCCGTGGAAGCCGGTGTATTCCGGGCACCACACGCTAAGTAGAATAGTGGTGCAGCTGGGATCCCTTAAGGCCAGAACTGGTCCTAGTACAATGTAGATGTGACAAAATAAAATACACCAGTGACGGAGCCAAGTATAGCACTGCCATCTAGAACAGTATGTTGTGAAATTTACAAAATTTAGAAAATTAAGGAAAAGGATGATGATTTTGATAAACTTGTTAATTTGGAGTGGAAAAGTATAATTTAGATTTAACAAGTTTAGAATATAGAAATATGGAAGGATTCAGGGTATTTTAGAGGAAATTAGCCTATTTAGAGGAAATATGGAATTTGTAAGAAAATATTAGTTCTTCATAATTTAAAGGAAGAAAATAAGGCTTTGCAGTATAAAGGCATGTTCACATGCTCAAACTTTTTGCTCAAATTTTGAACTCAAAATTTGAGCTAAAAATTTGAACAAATTTTGATCAAAATTTGATAGTAATTTTTAAAGAAAAATGGCACTATTTCAAAATTTGCGATCAAAATTTGAGCTCAAACGTTTTCACCTAATACCTCTCGTCCATGATTGGTTACAGGAGTATTTTTGAAAAGTTTGAACAGTGTTCACACGTTCAAACTTACCAAAAAAGCAAAAAGATGCTTTCAAATTTTGATCAAAATTTGACCAAAATTTGAGCTCAAATGTTGATCAAAATTTAAGCAAAAAGTTTGAGGTAGTGAACACGCCTTTAATGTATTTCAGGATTGAATTTAAGTTAGGAAAAATAATTTTAATTGGAAATTAATGAATTTTGTAATGAAATGAAATAAATTCTATATTATTAAGTATTACAGAAATTACGGAGCTAGTGTAAGTGCAAATGTATATATAATCTTATTATTGTCAATGCTTCAGTAAGCTACGAGAGGTCACGGGGCTTAATTTCCAAAATTTTAGTTTTAAAATTTTTTTCACAAAATACTTTATTATATGGGCCCTAAAAACTTGGGTTTTCAAAAGTTTCAAATTTTACGAAATTTGTTTTCTTTTATTTGCTGATTTGCGCAAATGTCGGTCATTTCATCTAGTAGCTAACATGTAGTTTAGTTTCATTATGTTAGTTTTAAGCTTGATATCAGCGAGTTCAGACGGTTCTTCACGAAGCTTAACAGTTTCATGCATTGTGTTTATTAATTTGTTGTTTTGATATAGTGGTTACCTAACCTAGCTAATAGGCAGAGGACTGTTACGTCAATGATACGGACAGCTATATTTCTGTTGTGTTCTTTTTGTTCGTAACATGAAGGCTCTTAGAAATGGCTGCATTTATGAATTCTAAAAGGCCTTGCTAAGCAGAAGGTTATACTCTGCTTCTCTGTTATCGGCTTTATGCAGAGTTCACGTTATGTCTCCAACGTTTGGAACCTATGTACACAACACAGTGTCAGACACACTCATGTTTTTTATAAATTGTTTCAAAGGTCGCTAGCTAGTAGTATTGTCACTTGTCGACAGTGTCAAGCACACCGTGTCTTCTTCCTGTTTTCTTGACTGTGTGCGGCATTATTTCATTAACGCCCATATGGCCTAAATACAAATAACAACTACACAGAACAGTTGACTAATGTACATCGTTAGCTACCAGGGAATAACCGGAACCGAAATTTACCGGAACCGGAACCAGCAACCAGAACCGTCCATTTAAACCGGATCCGGAACCGGAACTTGGTCTTCGAAATTTATATATAGTAAAACAGATGATGGAAGAAATGAAGGTATAGTGGATTTAAAACGCATTAATAAGTAACTTTTACATTAAACTTAATCTATTGCGATGGTATTATTGCCTTTCTGAAACTTTAAAGAGACTGAGGAAGCTAATAATGTTTATTTATCGATCAAATATATCGGTTTTGGGACATTCAGAGCAAAAAATGTCTTCCACTATACACCATGGCTTATACTGCGTCAAATCGAATGTGCTTACAAAGCTTGGAGCGTAGAATACACACTTTCGCTCTGTCTCCAGTCGCCTCCCTTTACTACACATACGTTTGTTGCATGTTCTTCTGTAGGAAACTTAAAATTATTGGTTTATATGATTCTAAGTGAAAATAATAGATAGACGGTAATTTTCTGATCAGTGGTCAGAGACACTGTTTAGACTAGCGTTGGACAAACAGTGCCCGTCAGTTAGATCATAATGATGATAACTTTCTAATCAGAAGCTATAAATGAGACACACTGTGATGCTGCTCGCACAGTTTCAATAAATACAGTTCACTGCCAAGAAAGCAATTTTTAGCTGCGTTGCAGATAACGTTAGTTTACTTCAATTTAGACTGACTTACCAAATTTACAAGCGCACTGGCCGGTGCTTGACGCAATTTATGTTAGCCAAGCATACCCTAAGTACTTCTGCGTAAGCCATACTCTGTTACCGAGTTGGACCGGTTTAAGTCAAACGTATCCCGCAGACTTCTGGATGTGTAAAATAGCTGCTACAAGCATCGACCTGGCCTTGATTTAACAAACTCCTGCAGGTTATTATGAAAAATTCCTGCTCAAATTATGTGCCCTACTTACGTTTCACACGGCAAATTGGTTAGTTAATCTTTTATTTTGCTTGGTTGTATTGGAGCTTGATCATTGTATAAGATATATTACATATGTTTGGATTACAGGATGAAGCAAAAACGTAGAAAATTTCAAACAAAAGTTTTAAACCGGAATTCCGGTTCCGGTATGTGTTTTGCCCTTTGCCGGAACCGGAACACGATTTTCGCCGGAACCGGAACCGGAATTCCGGTTACTCCCTGTTAGCTACACATGATGTCCGTTACAGTTAACTCGCGCCAAATTAGTAGCTAAGGGTGTGTGCAACACTGTAAAGAAACAATGCAGTAGCTAGGGTCGTACACCCCCGGAAATTGATTTACAGTATGGGTGTTACCCTGACTGTGTATACGGTAGGGTCACGACTACAGGAGGATAAAAGTTCCAAACAGCGGTGATATTATAACGTGAACGTCGCATTACGTCGAAGGCAACGCTTATACTCGGGTTTCCGGATTCACGAGCTCACTTTATATCATTGTTATGAATTCTTGGAGCACAAAGAATGCGCATGACTCTTGCCTTAGCTGCAGCAGAGAGTATAAACAAGCGTTGTGCGGTTGAGTAATTATAAGCAGCAACACAAATAAGTAACCATAATTCAATTACTATCTTAGTAATATTATTTTCCCAAGAAAAATCGTCGGACGTTTCAAATAAACTTAGTTACAGGCGATAGAATAGATAACTTAGGTCTAGAATAGTTTAAAAACTTCGGCCCCCTGTGTCGAGTGAGTGGCAACCTTGCAGGTGGGTCTCGAAAATGGTAGTAGTGCTACTTGTAAAGTCTTGCAGCCGTCCGGGGTCGGTGAAGCAAGTAGTACTAGTCTTGAGCAGACCGGGCGAGTAAGGGGTTGGTTCGGACGACCAAAATCTCGAGTATCTTATACCTAATTACCAGTATAGTCATATAGGTCCGGGCGATACACTGAGCAAACTTCAACTGCATAGTAGTCGATCTCTACTGTACAGTTTTAATAACGTGGTTCGGCAGCCGTCCGGTGTCGGCATGTTTAACATAGCTGGCGTTATTAGTGTAAATCTAAGGCCTAGGTTGAGGTAATCACACTCGCATTGATGGCAGCATTATGTGTTGGAAGTCTAGTTGTTATTAGGGATTTACCAGCCTACCAGTGGGGTTTCCGGCTCAAACCCGCCCCAAAACCCCAAAATTTCCCAAAAACCCAGGTATGGACACCACATACTCTATTATATCCTCCCTCCCCTGGTTTTCTTTTGTTCTTTTGTTTTTCTGTTTTCAAGCTTTTGTTTTCAATTACTTAATTTAGCTAACATGTGTTAGCGTCTTTTTCTTTTAATTTAGTCTTGGTCGAACTTTAGCCGAGTTTGGTGACGTATGAGCACGCTTATCGACTAATTTCATTATGGCCACTTTTGGTACTAGTTGCAATTATCAAGGGCATTTTTTCACGGTTTTTCTGGTAGAGACATTATCTATATTGTTTTCGATTTTAAATGATAATTTTGGAATAATATTACCTAGCTAATACAGGGTACATTATTTGAATCTTAAAGCGAAACTTTATGACTTTTATGGCATGCGTTCTGTGTTTATTGGTTTTCTAATGGATTATATTTTAATTATGGATTTGCGACTGAATACCTCTCATAGCGTTCCGGTATAGTGAAAGAATAAGCAATTCCTGGTAAATCGAAGCCACGAGCCTCATCAAAATTAACGCTGAGTCACAATATTGCTGCACAATTAGGTATATACTTATCACGTCATTAATTTACCATATTTTACTAACTTTGCCAAAAGAAATATGAGTAAATTAAGCATAACCGAATATTAGTTGTAACATGCGCCTAGCTCATCCGTCCGGTAGCGGGAACGTTAATATAAGGAATTTATTAGTGTAAATCTAAGACCGCAGGATAAAGTAATCAAATAAACGTATGGGTCTAGCCGTCTGGAAGGCTACGTACGAGCCCACAAGGGAAAGTAACAGATATTAGTTACTCAGGATCCATCAGTAAGCCGTCCGGATACTGGTGGCTCTAAGGAAATTAAATAGCGTAAATCTAAGGAAGATGTTAAGGTAATCAAATAAACGTACGGGTCTAGCCGTCCGGAGGGCTACGTACGAACCTCACAAGAGGAAACTTTAAGGAAAACATTAGTGTAAATTTAAGGAAAAGGATACGGTACTTAAATAAACGTACGGGTCTAGCCGCCCGGACGGCTTCGTACGAACCTCACAAGAGGACTTAATTAATACATACCCTAATTTCAAGTAGCAGATATATAACTTACTCAGAATAATAGTGCGCTCAATCCTGAGCTTGAGACAAATAATTGAGACGGGGCTTGTTCAACGAAGGCGACGTTCAATAAGGCGGTATCTAAACCCAATCTTTACCAGTTCTCAATAATTGAGCGTCGAACATTCGGAGTTCTAAACATATTTGGCAAGAATAATAGCACCAGAGTTGGCTAACATACACGAATCATAAAACAAGTGGCTTCATTGTGGCGTATAAACACCGCGCCAGCGTATAAATAAATATTGCGTGTTATACTAACTTTTAATAAAAATTCTAACTTTGGCTGTTTACTTATTGGAACCGAAAAGTCAGCAAACCAAGTGGTCACGATGCAACGCCATAGGAGGTAAAAGTGCATCGAGATATAGTAACTAGCGCCAAAGAGGAACAGTTAGTAATCCCCACCGGCATAATACTGGCCACGCGTACGTACCTTCACATTTTCGGTGACGAATTCCTTCCCACTTTATAATCCGATAGCCGCCATAATAAAAACTACAGTCCGCCCCTACCTCTTTAGAACGAAAAAATATCAGTTGTCAGTGTTGGCGGTTTAGTAGGCTACCAGGGGTCCCAGGGTCTCAAAATTCAATTTTAGTTCATTTTCACAAAATTATTTATTATACGTTTCCCTCAAAATTTAAGTTTTAAAAATCTAAAATTTTATAAAATTTATTTTGCTTACCTATCTCATTTGCATATATCGCTTTAGTTTAGCCTATTAGCTATATTAAGATGATGCTTGATTTTTGTTTTCAATTGTCTGGTTTATGGCTTTAAGACTTCGGTTGTGTTATACAAATAACATTATCAGTTTACTTGTTTTTGATTATTGTTTTAAATTACCGAGTAGTTACCCAGCTAATGCGACGCGTAGAGTCTTGTCATATGTACCGATGTCGTGATATATTACGGGACAAGTTACTGGGAAGTTATGAAGTTCCCTTAAACTGACGGCACAGATTTTTGTCGGCAGTTGTGTTCTAACGGGTTACTTGTTTGTAAAAACGCAAAGAATTGGGTTAGCAAATGGCTTATATTTAGCTTTCCATATTTCGAGCGTAAAGAACTACGCTGGGTCAAGGCTTGTTGTATTACATTTCTTGGATTCGGATTGAATGCTGTTACTTTTCTGAAAGATTGGGAGTTTAATCAATAGTAAACTTCACACAGGTATTTTAAATCTAAATAACAACAACAGAGTTTATTAGCGGTCAAGCCAGCCTTATTACATAGAACTGTTATGTATTGTCCATACTCACATGTCCATTCTATGTGAGATATAGACCAGATGAAAGATCCTGTTATACAAAAATAACAGACTGACATGTGGTAAATAAACAGATAAGATCAGAAAGGGTGTAGAGCCACTTATAACAGATCATAAGTTAAAACGATAATGGTGATAACACTAAATATCCAGTGCACGTAGAGATGCATGTACCATTTGCGAATTATATAAAAGTAGGATTTTTGGAAACAATTTGAAAGTCACTGTTGAGGTCTGACCTTACTATGCACTGAGAAGTTACACGAAAATAGATAACCACATTTTGTATTTCGACGAAATTTTTGATAGGATTAGGAAGGCTTGAGATACTGCCTCAAAACTGGTCACATATTCCTACCGTAATGCCGAAAATGCGACAAGTCGACATTTTTCAAGCGAAATTTGAATGACGTACAGCTAGGAGCGCAGATGAGAGGTTTATTGCCGACGAATTCTGGTAACGTATTCCAGGCATTCATTATCCGGACTCCGAAAGAATGTTTTAAAACATTCGTTTTGAAATTCTTTTTTATTAGTTTCAGTGAGTGTCCACCCGTTGCGATACGCCTGACAATTTGAGCAGGAATTTGCAGGCATAAGTACCTAAATTTAAAGTTGTAGACCATAGTAAGATCGAGATAAAGTCGACGTAGTTCGAGCGGCTCAAGATTTATAATACGGAGCCGTTCCTTGTAAGGTACTTTTGCCCATCTTGGTCTGGTGAATAAACGGCAAGTAAAATATCTTTGTACTCTATCAATATATTCGATATCACTTGGCTGACACGGAGACCAGAATTGAGAAGCATATTCAAGCACTGGTCGTGCAGAAGTGATGTTGGACCGCAACAGGACACGGTCGTTCTTGGTCACAAAACATCGGAATAAAATATTTATTGTCTGGTAATAATATTTATTGTCTGTAATTAAACACTCGTGTGCATAGCTTTGCTCTTCGTGCCGTGAGACCATGGAATGCACTGCCTGAAAATGTCGTGACATGCCCCATCAGTAAGCTCGTTTAAACGCCGCCTTCACGTCTCAGGAGCGCTGCCGGAGCTTTAACACTGGTGTCTCTGCCTCGTCAATTGTT
>JASANE010013098.1:0-11409 GCA_030248225.1 Trileptium ribeirensis
TCCGTTTTAGGGCACAGATAGAGTTTTTAAGCTTTCGCTTGAGCTGTCGCGCGAGAAAGTTGAGTTGTGTGCGCCACGAGAAAAATACCACAGTATGGCAGGCTGTAGCTTCGCCACGTTATAAGATAAATCCAAAATTTAATAATAGTAATGTTCACAATGTAGATAGATTTATAAATTTATCTGTGTGTACTTAAAATTGAGTTTATAATATTTTAGTCGTTCTGATCTTACTTCAGTAGCACACTTGATAATGAGGTATTAATTACAGTTATACCATCCAGAAATGCCGCTACTCACTACATGCTCGCTGCTCGAAAAATGTAATAACATTGCTCGCCGGATGTTCACTCCATGCTCGCTCGCTCAAGAGGCGATGGATATTTCTGTCAAATGCTGTATTCTTACGTCGTAATATATTATTTCAGTGCGCCGAAAACTCCTGCTGCAGCGGGGGCACGTCGTTCTGCGGCGAACGAAGAAGTATGCGTATCGGTAGCATTCATGTCAACGCGTTGCTGTCCGCTTATTATTGATGATCACGATAAAACGGTCCAGACTGTACTTCGTAATTGTAGACAAGCTAATCTAAAGTCGATTGCACACACGCCTCTGGTAAAGCAAACTGTAGTTGAAAAGTGAAAAGCAATACTGTAATTGAAAAAAGTCAATTTATTTGGTGACAATAAATAATGTGTCGGTTAATATATTTTAAATTGAGTGCGCATAGATCGGAGCTTTCACAAATAACGTGTGAGTATATCTAAGCTGGCCCTATCAACAATCCTATTTTGTAACAACTGATATCGATTCGCAACCCACAAATCGATCCTAAAACTAAGCCTTAGAAGTTCGCGAACAAAACCCGCAAAAGCTCGTTATAAATTTCCTTGCGCATAACGCGTCATTACGGCAGCAGTTCTTTTTCTTGTGCGTCTGTTGGTCGCATAGCTCTTCAACAGATTGATGAATTTTCTGGACTTTTATTCGACGCCTAATTAAAAGTAGTTCTGCATCTAACTTTGCATTTGTGCTGGTCGCATGATTTTCTTACCTAAAGTCTCACAAAACCGACAATTGGGGATCTTTTGATTATTTGGATCAGTCAATATTTTAGTGATAACTTGCCAGAGCCATCGCTTCAAAAACACAATACCACCGGAATCTTCACTTTGTTGCATTTTTTGAGCTATGAGACAACGTTTATAATAATCTTAAATTATGAGGTATTTCAATTAGTAGGTCATTAGAGTGTGTTTATAAGTTCTCGAGTTGCTAAATACGATAAAATCAACAATTGCTTTTGCGTAGTATAAGAGAAGTGTTGGTGCCTTACCGCCTAAAAGCCGTTCTTCTATATATAATTTATTAAGCTATAAGAATTTGGAACATTGACGTCATTTAGTGCAAAATGCATCAGACCGCTTTGTGAGTTACTAGTAATAATTACAAACGTAAACAAAATTTGTTGTAGTTTTTGATTCAGTAAAAACTTTGCATATATGTAATAGATATGCCGTAGTTAAGTGACCACTCACTGCCATCACCATCATTTGATTAGTCGAGGGTTGTAATGAAGCAGAGATTAATATATAGTTCGCGCGCAATGAATCTAGGTTATGCCAAGGTAGTATTTTGGTTCAAGCCAGGGTTGTCATTTTGTGCATGAAGATGGAGCTCCAAGGATTAGACTCAATCTTAACGTATGGTAAGATAAATGGGAAAAGACTGGCATGTAATGTTGACAATCCGGAATCTGCTGATTTTACATTGTTCGCACGTCAGATTTACATTATCTATAAATTGAAATATGAAAACATTTGAAATCACTGTCGATTCTCAGATCTACATATAGGCGTGTGACCTGGTTGAAAGTGGTAATTTAAGTGACCCGGTTCCACTTCTGGTTTATACTGTTAACCAGTCTATTTTAACGTTTCATATTAGGCAGATAATACGGTAAATATTTCTATCGTGTATTCGGGTTATTATGGTTACTGCTTGTTCGTTGCTAAATTTTTACACGCGGTTTGGTCGTTGTTTGTAGTTTTGGTCCGGTTCACAGATACTCCTATTGTTTATGACAGCTAAAACATTGCTGAGTAGCACCGTTTTGCTAGACTGATGGATGAAGAGAGATGGACGCAAAACAGTGTCCTAAACTTTTTATCCTACATTATGGTTTTTAATAAAGTATTTACGAACCTATTATATGTGTTCACTGTATCGAAGGACCGTCTGCGTAGTGAGGAGGGCAGATTTTTCAAATTTGGGCGCGTTATTTCCAAATTTAAAAAAAAAATTTTGTGCACCTTTGGCGTGTCGCGATTCCTTCTAATGTATATGTGCCTGGCAAGTCTATTTTCGTAAGGTTAGTGGTTCCTTTAGCATGCCGACTGAACCAATCATGATTTCGTGACTGTCTATTTAATGCTTCAACTTTCTGAATCTTCGATTTTAAAGGCTTTTGAAATTTCTGAGGGTATAGCGGAAAGTTGATTGTTAATAATAAAAGCAAAATTGGTCATCAACGCTTGGCATAATAAAACTGATAATGGTAAATGGTAGATGTGATTCGCCAACAGATACTGATAAAATTCCTATTTACTTTAGGTATTTTGCATAATTATATGGTACTTGGTGTTTCAAGAACAGTATACAATTTAAGATATCAGCGATGTACCATTCAAGAGCTTCCCGAACCCCGGTTACAATTGCTGAACTTTTCATGGTGAGCGCTAATTGAAAAAATAAAAACAGTGCTATTAAAATTTCAAGCTGCTAATCTTTTAACATACAAATCGCCATACGATTGTTGTGGTTTGTTTTTTTTGCTGAATTAATATCTGGTATTGTCAATGTCAAACCAAACGGTGAAGGTAACTGTGTATCATGGCACCTAACAGGACGGGTGCCGAACTGCCACCAAGGGTGGCGAATTTTAGCGGGTAACTCTGCTAACTTGTACACCTGACCTGTTTACATCGTGAATTGTAATACTGAAATTACACAACAGAAGTTGAACTATAAATTACCTGAACCTAGCCGTTTCGAAATTCACAAATCGCTCAGTTTCACATAATTTTCTTTGGCTGAAACGGAACTGAATAGGTGAATGTGTTAATAAAGTTTATTAAAGATCAAATATGTGGTGGCGTTTTGATTGGAGGTAACCGGATTTAGCAAAAGGTTAACATACACAGACTTAAGGAATAGGCACACAGAGATCGAACTAAGCTACTTGACAGTAGATTCCGCTGGAAAGCAAACACATATATGTATAAATATTCATCTGCGAACGCGTCGTACTTTGACACGCAGACGGCCCTGCACTATTAGAAACAAATAGGAATTAACCGTTAACTCGGAATCACATTGTCAGTACCAGCTGGCGCAACTACAGTACCATTAGGAACTACGTTACGAGCCAATAGTACATAAAGCGCAGACTACTTCGACTGACAAAACAAATAGTCCTGGATCCGCGAGATTGGTAAGAATCCTTCAGCAGCTTATGCAGAGAACATTTCATTCCCACGAATTCTCCATTTTCGGGAAGGAATATTTCCTCCCGGCAATTTTCTGCAAAAAATTTCATTTCCAAAAATTCAGTTTTTTCGGCAAGGAAAATTTTCTCCCCAAAAATTAGCGAGTTCAAAAATTTTTTATATATGTCTATGTATGGGTTGACGTAGAAGCATAGGCTCGATACAAATTGGTTAGTAGTTTACAAATTTGCACATCACTTTGGCTGAACTATTCTAAAACGGTTACCCTCAGCCGGCGTATCTTCGCCAATCGTCACAAAGGTTTAATTAATCACAGCATCTTAATATGCCATATTAAGTCATTGCTGGACTTGTACGGCTCAGTAAATTTTGACGGTGTGCGGCAAAAGGAGGTGTTGCCCCATGAGGAAACATTTCTATTTCTTTTTACCCTAAAATATCACGCAATTTGTCTGCCAAGATTGTTGATAGAATATCATACGTATTTTTTTATTACTAAATTCTACAAAGTTGACGGAATTCGTTCTATGAAACTATAATATAATAGACCTGAAGCTCTTTTTTATTCAGTACACTCGCCACATTTATTCAAGCACCACACGGTGACATAGTTGCAAATTAACAATATGAATATCTAGAACATAAGAATATGAATCATCATTATACAAAACGATGTACGAAAAATGGGTCGTGTTTTAAACATCAAACCTAAATACGCACCATAGGCTTAAAATGTTTAAATAGAGGTAATACGAAAATGTTAATAACGTAGCAATATATCACCACTTCGAAGCAAAAATTTACCGATAATCATTTTTATAAGTTGACGTTTTAACAACTTTACAGACAATGGCATTTAACGCGTAAATATACAATTTTACTGGGTATGCAACTATCTTATAACTTCCTAATTCAGAAAGGTCAAGCCAGGCTATTAGAGTTCTCTCAACGGTGTCCCAAAAACGAACTAAACTGTATAAAAAGTGTCCATGGGGTTCTCCAAATCACTGACTAGTATGCCGTACTATTAGTTTCCAAAATGTGAACTCCATTTTGAAAAACCTTTGGTCATAACATATGTTAATATCTGGGGCATAGTTATACATAGACTTCTTGACGTACCAAATTCTATGCCAAGATTCTGAGAATTCTCACGACACCTCGTATAAGTATTTTGAAAACCTATTACTCAATGAGTGAAAGAATATTACGGAATCCAATTTAAAATCCTTGTTGTGACGTTGTTTGGTGACGCTATTACAGAATCAATTGATGAGGAGCCATATTTTACCGGTTATGATTGAGATACTTGTGTAAGCGGTTCTGACTGAGTTATCAATTGTTTACATTTTGCTCATAACAAAATAACAATGTGGTTCCAGTTTCTCCTATATGAAAAGGGGGTGCCGGCGTTTATCGATGCTTGGACTATCATTGACCATTATCGGATATGGTTCCGTTTGGTTCAAAGGGAGGAAGCTACAGCTGTTGCAAGACATTACACAATAAAATATTAGGCTGTTTGTAATTTCGTTAGACCAGATGAGCGGGATGATAACATAAAATCCCTGGTTATGTATATATTCATGCAGCACAGCGTTCGGAATCTGCTTGAACTACTTGATGGATGTGTAACTTAGTTTTCGAAAACCACACAAGCAAGATATCAGAGCAAGCTTATTCACCCAACACTGTAACAGAGGTTAAGAACATCTTTATTGTAGTGTTGCATATAGCGCTCTCCACGCAGCAAAGAATTCAAGGAAAGCAAGAGGGAACCAAGTAATAATTCGTGGTCTCGAGTAATGCACGACATCCACTTTTCGTTTTGAATAAAAGTAATGACAATACATGTACAGTGTTAATCACTCCCGGAAATTCATAGAAAACGCTAGGAACACACTTCCAGCGCACATCGTCACGTTATGTCAAACAACGCTAGGAACACACTTAAAAATGCCCAACACATATGTGGAAATATATATATAATGTATTAAGCATGTAACTTTGTCTTTTACGAAAGCTTAAGAGCCACTAAGGCATAAACCTTGATGGACGTGTATAAACATTTTCTTTCCGTTCCATGCAATGGCGCAAATCCGTCCTTAACATTGTGGGGCAGTACATCTGGGGGGGTAATAGCTATTTCGATGCGCAAGTAGAATAGTGTGATAATAATAATTGTTCTGTAAAAATATTGGCTCAAGTAACTGTACCTACTCCAGATTTCCGGCTGTGGTGTCGTAACTATATAAATGTACAATTTCAATTATATATATAAATCTAAATGTTTAGTACAAAAATATCATATAATCAACATAAAGTTGTTACTTTTCGTTGTGCCGCAAAATGCAACGACATTACAAACTAGCCCGAAAGACACTCTTTGCGAATTACTTTTCAGTAATGTGGATTTATTTGGCGGTTTGTTCTATGATCTCGTATTATGCATTAATAGCTATTTTGAAAACTTACAAATAAAGCAGCAATGATGCTAAAATTTTTTCTACCCATGTGTAAAACTAAATTCCCCGTTTTATCTCTAAATTTTTAACACAAATTTATGATTACGTGTAATCTGAGAAATATGCTACACTGTTTGCCCCCGGCATACGTGTGCGTTGGACAAAATATAAGCCCTTATGTGCCATCGAAGTTATGTTGATTTTGTTTTAAATTGTAAAATCTAGGTTCAAACATACATTTTTAATAATTTATCAGTTTTAGCTACAGCCAGGCAAACGTAAATTTCAACTCAATAAATTGCTTTACAAAATGTAAGTAGGATATACTTCTAGTTAGATGCTGTTCACCTGAAACCGTAAAGAAATTTTCTCCATGAAATCTTACATTAAGTTTTATTCTTTTACGATTTATAAAACACCAATATCGAAAGATTGTTCGTTTAGAGCAAATATTTAGTTGATCATATCGTTGCATAACGATTATGACTCCGCGCGACGAGGCGTTTTACAACATGGCCTCCAGGCCATACTTATGACAAAATTGTTTCTTCCGATTTTCTGTAACCAACTACACTGAATATTCATGGGAAAATAGATATATGTTACAAAAATTTTAATCACACTAACAGCTTGAGTCGAACGGTGCTAAAGAAACCCGATCCTATCGCAATTTTGGCACCAATCGACACAGTTAGTCGAACAGTCCATAAAATTATGGGCTTATGAAAAATTTTGTTTTTGGAAATTTTTTGGCACCAAGTGGGGACCATTGACAACTCAAAAATCGGAAACAACTTTTACTCATGAATATAGAACCAATCTCCATTTTCACAGTCGACTCGTCGAGCGGCAGCGTATAGCAACAAAATTTTTTCAGTAATTCAAAATTGACAATTTTAAGCTGGAGTCCCTTGTAAACAAAAACCTAGCAACATGCTATTGGGCCTAGTTTGTCACTACATTACTACTCAGATTACCAACATAGTTACTACCGCCAACCGAAAAATAATGGGTCACACTGAAGCTTCTTGATACGATTTCATTCGACGACTTCTCGGTGACGATTTTAAATGGTTTGCATTCATTGCTGTCTTCGCCAAATTCACCGTTCGATCGTAATAAACGTTCAAGTGCCGCATCGGTCATAGACTGCGACTTTACCAGCGTAAAGCCGCTGCTACCACAGTAATCGTCGTTTCACTACTGTCTTTACCGATATATTGGTTAACGTAGTCGATGTTGGCGTTGGATCTGCAACAACCTTACGTTTGTACTATTCATCATGGTGATGATCATGCTTCGTTTTTCAGCCAAAACGCTAGTTAATAGGTATGAAAAATACAAGGTTTTCAGTATGATTAGACAAATTCAGCCTGAATGCATATTGAGAAACTTTACGTGCAGAGAATCAGAACCAATACAGTATCACAGTGCTTACACAAATATGGTAACAACAACGAAATCAAATTAGAAACAATAAACATGTTGTTGATATATACGCATAGCAACATTACAAACGCAGCGCTGTATTGAGCATATTATAAAGAGTAAAAATCAAACATGCTCATAAGAAACAGGGTTACTCCCCGCAGGCGCCGAACCTATGCGCAACCCATCCCTTTGGAAGGCAGAAGCCTCGAAACCCGACTACCCCTACGACTTCGGACCTTGAGCATGTAAAAAATTGCAACGAACGAAGCGATGAATTGCTAATAGCCAGAAAAGTAGTGAAATGTCACAATGTCCGTTATTGGGTTTTTAGGGTTAGACGCATAATCAAAATGGGCTTTTCATTCGTTGAAAATTTTGACAGGGACATGAGGGACTCCTGGTTCAGAACCAGGGACATTTGCCATGATGAAAACGGTTAAAAATCGATTGGATTTTGAGCATATTTTATGCCAACTTGAGGTGTTTTTCTCGACGAGATACCAAAAAATCCTGACATTGGGCGATGAACCAGGAAAGCCCAAAATTTTGCGGTGGGAGGCAATTTAAAACGCTAGAGCCCCGTTTATTTGGAAAGCGCAGTCATGTTTCGCTGGACGGATTGATTCGCGCGGTAGTTCATCTGAGAGCTTGAAACCTCTATTTAAAAGCCAGATTCCGTTATCTCCCCCTGAAAAAAACGGGTCGACCGGGCTCAAGTCTGCTCGCGAAAACGCTTGAAAAATCCCATTATTTATAGTATCTCGGTCAGCGGTGTAGATATGGGAATCAAATTTGGCGCAAGATTTGGGTGAATAGTTTTGAATTGTCCCATGAAATCCAAAATACACGAAAACGGTTATATATCGAGCTATGAGTGTTATTATACTCATTTTGCAGAGCAATTTATCCTCTCTGTTGTTTCACACTGTGAGTCCCTGAATGCAGAAAAATGCAAAAATGAGTTCATAAGCAGAAATATCCCCTTAGCTATTCAATCAAGATAGCTGATATTCCGCTCATTTTATAAGCTGATACTCAATATAGCTGTGTAAGTCTCGCTAAATTACATATTCAACACTCACAATTTAACATCTTAGCAAAAAGACGGTGCTCGAAAGGCGTTCGATTTAACTGTTCGAACTGTGCGCAACAAGATATTTTTTATTCGAGTATTGTTCTAGAAACGCTCGAATTATACAGAATTTTGCTTCGATTGTCCATGGTTCGCTCTAAGCTAGTTTTAAAACTGGACGGCTTGACATGAAGGCATTAAGTGTATGGTGTATATTTATGCGGCGTTTACATTATAAATGACCCTCGAAGTTAAAGTTTTGTCTACCCTGGGTATCTCTGCCACCATCCATTCTATGGTGTCATGAAAACCATGGTGTTTCCGATGGTATTTTAAGATAGTGTACAAAATTACTGTAGTATTAGTAATGGTATGGTGTAGACTACATCATAAAGTTTTTGAAAGCGCTATATGGTGTCACCTACACCATGCTGTTATTTACACACCTTATATATTGCTTTTACACAACCATCGGTAAAAACAACAGGCAGATTTAGGACTATATATAACTTGATGGTGTCTATTCTATTACATAGAACAGGCGTATACTATATACCACTGGACAGTATAGTTTAGACTATTGGGGACAAAACTTTCACACGGAGGGTGTTTTATAACGTAACCACCGCATTATATTTACATATAGTACCTGTCAGATCCATTGCCTGCTATGATAGCAAAAATATTTATACTTATTTATAATATTTTATAGTAATGAAACCAATACATATGCGCATACAGAGGAATTACCGACAGCTGCAAAATGTCTAAAATCCTCCGTACATTCTTTTACATTTCAGCAATAAATTTAAAGGCAAAAAGGCACGGGAAGAAATAAATTTATGTTGCAAACAACACTAGACAATACTAAATTGTAGGTTTCTAAAGCGTCACACTACCAAAATGACATGACATCGTATATTTTCTTACTTGATACATCACCAGCCCATGCACCACAGTTAGTGCTGGTCGTATGTACGATCATTTCGGCTTCGGACATATAACTACCGTCACATGAAAAACATTTACTTAGGTTTATTTAGCATTCTTGTATAAATATGCGTATTTGGCGCTGTATTCATGCTTATAATTTATATAGTGTAATAAAAATATTAACCGTTAGCAGGCTTTAGGAAAGGCAACGAATCGAAAGGCAACCCATTAGATAAATCAGTGTATACAAGTTGCGAACGGGATACGAAATGGGCGCTGCTATCTTGAAATAAAACATGCATGAAATCTAAAAAATATATATCAAAATTCAATGATCTCCAAAGCAAAGACCTAAAATACCTAATAAATCGCTGCACGACACATCTGAATGAGGTCAAAACAATAACTGTAAGCAAATCAATATACGAACTAACGAAATTTTAAGTTTCGGAACGAAATTTCTGTGCATATTCGGTCGGAATGCACGGTGAGCGGTGGGAACCAAATATTTGAGAGCCTCGGCAATCTCAACTCAGGATCATATTTAACTAATGCTATTTTTGAATTTCATTTACAGTCACGGACAAAAATAAGTGCTCAAAAAACGAAAGTAACAATGTTCGTATATAAACGAATGTCACAACCTTTGTTTGCGTAAGTTCGTTCAGAAAAGAACGCAAAAAATTTGCTCACTAACATAACGTAGTTCGTTTGTAAACAAACGTTCTAACGTTCGTTTGTGTTCCGCGCTCTGTGCACTTGTGCATTTTTGTCCGTGACTGTAGCTAGGCTCTGGGCAGGCAGTGAAGATTTGTAAGTTTTCGTCCTCCTGCAAATGTCTATAACTTTGGCGCGAATGTACTTAATGGTTATGTTGCCACAGAGTAAGCTAGTTGTCTGGCTCCATGTCTGTACACTATCCGAGTAACCAGGTTTACTAAATATACTGAGTTTAGTTGCAGTTCGACTTACAATTTACAGCTTCTGTTCAGGGCGAATTTACTTGCTCGTTAATACGTATTTCAAATTTCGATATTTTTCTTTATCGCTACAGTTGCTTCGACAATATCGTCGCTAAAATATAGAACAAATTCGTATGAAAAGTTAAATATTTCGAATCAGACGCATTTTCGTCGCCGCTGCTATCTTCAGCGCAGCATTTTTGCACAATCTCGGTTGCATAAACCAACATAAGTCGAGCGCTGTTCGAACGCTCGAAATAGAACCTGTAGAGCAAATAGCCGCGTACAAGAATGTCCATATCTTAACGGCTACACCTTTTAGTAGTCAAGTCAATTTTGGGTAACAAAATCAAGATAGTTCCGAAACTTACCAGTAATGTGAGCTAGGGATTTTTTCTACGATACAAAGTCAGCGATGTCGTAACAACATCAATATGGTGCAGGCATAGTGCGTTTGCCCCCAAAATATGGCCTAGTGCTTGTCTCGGTCTTTTCCTGGACTATCTACCATCACATATTGACTGAAATCAGGTGTGCATGTTAAATTTGGAAAAGCCCAGTACAATAATTAAATAAAAGAGATAATAGAAATAACAAAGCATGTAATTTTAAACACCACTTTTTGAAGCCAAAATGAAACGTTTTCGAATGTACAGTGTTTAAACCCCTTCCGACGTAAAAACCTTGAATTTTTCGAATATCGACGTCTCTATGCAAAACGAACTTCCTGAAACCTGTTACAGGGGTCGCAAAGAGCCCCCTGGGGATCAAATTTTAATCCGAAATAAGTCTTTATTCTATAGGTTGACGCAGCGACACGAGAACTATGGTCTGTTTGTATGCAAGCCGGACAAAAAGGGTCGCGGTCAAGCCATTTGGAGGACATGTGGCCTATAATTGGTGCCGCTAGAGACCTTCTGAGGTTAAAAATGATCAATTTAGAACAAGCGTGTCGCAGAACTTCTTCTACCGCAACGGATACAGCACATACAGATACCATTTTATGCTCACAAACCAACCATTTTTAATACATGGCC
>JASANE010013099.1:0-32909 GCA_030248225.1 Trileptium ribeirensis
GGTCATTGTATAACATATATTACATATGTTTGGATTACAGGATGAAGCAAAAAACGTGGAAAATTTCAAACAAAATTTTCAAACCGGAATTCCGGTTCCGGTTTGGATTTTGTTCTTTGCCGGAACCACAACCGGAACACGATTTTCGCCGGAACCGGAATTCCGGTTGCTCCCTGGCGTACAGGGATTATTCATTGCTATTGGCATGTCTGTAGATACATCTGGGTTTTCGGATTGAAAAAGTATTTTCTCATTTACCCAAATTCTCACCTGGGGAGAAACAATCTTGCTTACGCACGTTATTGTGACTTGAAGCTTTGACTATTTTTATAAGTGATGCCAAATTTTTACACAACTGGATTATTTGTAAAACTTGGCAGCTGTTAGAGAATAGTTACTAAGGAATTTCAGCCATAAATGAATCCAAAATGGGAGCATTGTTTTCGCAAAAAAAATGCATGCTGCAAGGGTTCAGGAGGTTGCCTCTTAGGCCTCGGACCCCACTCCGTGGTCCTGGTCTACCCTCCCCCATAAAGATACCACCCTATCGCCCCCCCCCCGCGCGAGGAAAACTTTAGCAACAATTGGCAAAAACGGGGATACATTTAGCAAAAAGAAAGGATGTCCTCGTTGGACGGGGGTTATCAACCCCGCTTTGGAGGACCTTCGCCCGTGTGCTTCTACTCTCCCGTTGAGGTTTCCCCCCACCCCCCCCCGGCGCCGCTACCTCCTGAGACCTTGGTGTCTCAGCATGAAAGGCAAAGTGGTAAACTATATTCCTGCATTCTCTTATTCACGCTAATACGACTAAATCGGATTGAATCGTAAAGTCGAAAGAACCGTAAATCGGATTAAATCGGATTGATTCGTAAATCGATAAGCGCTGTATTACACTTCAAATTCAAATAAATTCAAATTATGCGCGCGAAAATAAAGAACTATAAAAAGCAAAGCTAAAACAAAGAGCTAGAAATATTAAAACAAAGCTGAAAATATATACGCGAAGTCGTAATTATGAAATAACAGAAACGGTTTAAATTATAGAAATATCGCTTCACGTAATACCCCCCCAAAACTGGGGGGTCCGACCGACCCCCCCAAAACTGGGGTGGGGGTCCGACCGACCCCCCCCCCCCCAAAACTGGGGGGGTTCGACCGACCCCCCCCCCAGAAACTGGGAGGGGTACGACCGACCCCCCCAGACACTGGGGGGGTCAGAGCATCTCGACCCCCCCAGAAACTGGGGGGGGGGTCAGGCCGAAAACGCCCGTGACATGGAACACGGGTTTATATGTGAGTGCAGGGAAGTGTCATACTCTTCCGTAATGCACTCTTGATAATATCAACTAGTCAGACTAGTCCAAGAGAATGATGCTATAAAAGTGGCATGTTGGGAAAGCTCGTAGGCTAGTGTCACATTTTTGAAGGCAATAGGATTAGTTTGAAGGCTTACTGTTTGGTATTAAGAATCAGTTTTAGTTATTTATATAGATATTCAACCATGTATTGTGTTAGTAGATTTCGTAAGTGGAATATGTTTCACGGGAGAGTCAATGCATATTTTCAGACCCTAGAGGCCCATATACCAGCAATGACCTCGCATGACCATTTTTTACATTCGAAACCTTTGAAAAATTTGCGTCTTCTCTGATTCTCTGCAAGTACTCGCTGCTAGGCTGCACGAGGTGGACCAGAGATGAAAACGTAACAAAAAATTTTGCAATGCCCGCGCATAGTCCCACGCCTTAATAAGCAACTGCAAAAGCACTAAAAACGTTGGTAGACAGAACTGAGAGAACCGTACGTAGCTAATTTATTTTCAGTGTCATTGTTTACAAAACATAGTCAAGGGTCATCCTTTGGAAGAAAACTCGCATTAATAAATAATCACAACCAATACTTTCCACAACCGTAATATTTATTCCACCTGTGTTTTGAATGGCTGTGACTTTTACATTGCCTAAGTTTCACAGTCAATGTATATCGCAGGCACATTAAATAAAAGCGCTAAGCACTGAATCTAAGCCTATAGTCACGCTCAGAAATAAACGCAAATTTTTCGCGAGTCGTTCGCGGAGAATTAGCTAATAGCAATTGAATAGCTGTTAATTTGCCACGAACGAGTTCGCGAAAAATTCTTTTATTTCTGAGCGAACTATAAGCATAAATAAGCTGTAATGGTCATGCTACTAAACTTACTAATGTACACACGCAAAGCTGTCCTTTCCGGCATTTAATTGTGTCCGGCGTTTAGCTATACATTACCAATTTCACCATATGATTTTGTTAAGACGTCATTGGATTTGCTGCAAAAGCCGGTATTGTTCAGACACGGGGGTATCCCCATACCGGTTGAGTGCATTAAGCTCATTCTTAGCTTATGTACACTGCAACTGCTTTCTGATGCACATTTCAAGTCAACATTCTAAAACGAGTTGCATGTCTTTAAATATATGTTTCGGCAATATCCAAACGTCAGTAACATGCGTGCAAGCACGAAATGTGAGTCACTATATACTGGTCATAGCAGGCTAACAAACAACGCATCCCATAATAAGATACTAAGCGCTTACGTTGGAGAATTCCCAAATACCGTAAAAATTGTTGGACTTTAATGATTGTTGAAAAAAGGAAACAAAAAAGAAAAACATCAAGCAAAAGAAGAAACGGCCCCGGGTGGGCTATGTAATAAATCCCCACAAGATTATAATACACAAACGAGTAGAAATTAGTTTGAACCGTCGGCGTCGCAGACTTCAGCTTAGATATAGGCAAAAGTAGTAAAAGGCATAGCTAGGTTACTATATGATTGCTGCAAAATAGCATAATGGATTATGCATCCATGCACTGTAGATTTGCTACAAAAATTGCGTATTTTTTCTATTGTAGTGCACTAAAGGCCCAAATGTAGTTGGGGATATTTTGTTTTTGTCATCAGTTTTCTGGAGACCATGCGTTAGCCCGGACCTTAACTATAAGTTTACTACAGCATTATGCTATTTTACAAATTAAATCTGGATATGACGTGGAGCTTCATCAAGGTAGCCAGTCGTTGCACATATGCATGACGTCCGTATGATAACACAGATTTATTTTTACCTCTGAATGATCGTTTTTGAGCCCGAATTTTTCTGACAACTCTGCAATTTTACGTTCATTTAAACCAAAACTTGTTTGCTTCTGTATACGATACACGCAAGACCTAACCTTTGTGTCTTTGAGCTAGCTTTAATGCAGTCAGCGTCACATTGAGGTCGATTTCGAACTGACATAACAGCACCTAGAACACATATACATAAAATACCGTTAAACAAAAATATATAAACAATGTTACTAGAATATTCAGCAACAAACTGTAAATTACCGAGCGAACAAAACGAAATTAATTTACGAAAATAAAATAACAATTCTTGAACGCTGTACATTTTTTCATACTCCTCCGAGCGGTTAACCGAGACCCCTTCTCCATATCAACGGTTAGGTTGCGGCCTGCATTGCTTTGTTGCATAACATGCATATAGAACCAAACAGAACGCGCAATGCAATCGGCAGAGTGATTATGTTGTACTCTACTTCATAGTTTAAATCAATTTCCCACTTAATTCAGACAGTGCGTGTTACGGGTTACGTCGTTTTACCACAGCACTCCGACACAGTATAAACTTCATCAGTTTGCATAAGCGTTTTCATTAAGCTAGAAAAATATATTATCATCAACACTTAATCAGTAGGATTTTATATTTTGTTTTGTCTATAAATTAACTAGCAATGTGGAATTTAGATCAATGGGAGTAGCGTTTTTTTGAAACCGGTGACAATCTACGGTCCACAATAATTTTCTAATGTATACATATTTGTCGGAATAAGTAAATAATCGATATACGAGCGTATCTTTTTCAATAAGCCAGTCACTCCACAATATGTGCATGAAATACGAAGTAAAGTCGAACCGGCCGAGAACATGATCGCTGCCTACTTAAACCAGTGAGAATGTGAAGACCGTACATAACACTAATATTTACGATACAACATTGTATCAGCTGTAAAGTGACCCACAATATTAATATACTTAAATGAGCTTAACAATTTATTTTAATTATTCTCACACTAAACTAACATTTTGTTTTTAAACTACTGCAGTTTATAATCAAAATTTTATTATGAAAAATTTATGGTTTTGATCATTTGATGGATATCTCACACAATAATTGTGTTACCTGAAAAGAAACTATTGTGGACACGTACATATAAACGGTGCCATGATATTATAGTTATCATTAAAGTGCTGAACTATTGCCATTAATGCTTATAGGTTTTGTGGTTGGCTGGTAACCCCCTGAGGCTGGGACATCTCCCCTCGGCCCAATGTGCTGACCCCTCCTTCCCTCTGCAGTCTAAAACTGAAGTACAGGAATTTAGTTCCCGCAAGTTTGAAATATGATGAAAGTTACACCAAATCATTTTAATAACAAAACAATGTTATAAGACGATTATGAACATATATATATACAAGGCATAAATACATTTCAAAACAAATTATGAAATATATAGATATCAGAATGGCTGAAGTACCTACGACCACTTACATCTGTTATAAGCTGCGAGCATATTTTAATGATTTGCTGATGTCTTGCATTATTATAGTTTTTTGAAAATATTAAGGCTTGCAGCCGAAACTAAAAGCTGTCCTTCCAATGTGTCGGGTATCCTGTTGCAATCGCTAATGGTACGTATGGGAAATGCATGGCCTAAAACATTGGTTTTTATTTTTGGCTTGCGAAGTATTAAAGGACGACCAAGTGTTCGCATTATGTGTTTGAAATGACATTGGTATTGGTCTTCACGGTGTACTTTAAAGATTACGCTGAGATCAATACGCAACCTTCGTAGTTAGAGTATTCAAGGTTTAGGAATTCTAACCGTATGTTATAGGCACAGGTTCCAGCTTCGAACGGCTATAAACGCGTCTATTATAATAGCGTTGAATACGTTTACCTACATACATCTGTGTCTCGTTGGTAAACTGGAGACCAGACTGAGAACTCGAATATTCCAATAATGAGCGCACATAGATAACATAAGCACGCAGCAACATATCAATGTTACAAGTTAAAAACAACGAAATAACATGTTAAAAACGCGATAAGCCTTTGACGTGATGTTTCTGCAACATGTCTTAAATTTTATTTTGTTTGTAATTGTAACTACCAGATCTTTAATGTGTTTTACATCATCTGCAAAAACCTGGATATCAATATCGGGATAGATACTAACGGTGTCAATTAGATCATTAATCTACAGCAGAAATAGTGTAGGGTCGAGAACGCTACCTCGACGTACGCTTGATAGAACTATTTTCTCAGTGAAAAATGTATTGTTTATTTTTACCCCAAATTTCCTATTTGTTAGAACGTTTTGTAATAAGGATACGCAACATCCAGAAATACCTAGAGAGGAAAGCTTTCAACCAGGTTCGAGTGTGAAACTGTGTCAAAGGCTTTTGCCAAATCAATATATACACTATCTACAAAATGACACTGTATAGAGGTGCACAGCCCAATTGCATATACGTTCGATTAGTTGCGTCGTTGTGGATCCTTTTGCTACAAAAGTACAAAGTCATGCTGATGTGCAGATAAAAGATTCGAGCGATGAACAAAGTTACAAGACTTATTCAGTATTCGTTCTAATAACCTTGCAACAATTAGAGACCACAAAGATAGTTTAATGGCTCAGTGGGTCTGCTTTTTATATAACCCAATTACATCAACACAACCATATGCCTGACAATGTGCCGTTTATAAAGAATTCTTCAAAGATATAAGATAGTGGGTTGCTTATGGCGTCCAAAATCTCATGAGGGAAGTATTCTGTGAATTTGTCTGGGGAATAGCTATGTTTGGGTTTGATCTCTGAAAGCGTAATGTAATCTTCCTGCGGCATGAATAATACCAACGAGAGTTTATAAATGTCAAAGACGGGGATATTGCCATCACAATCAGTGTAATTGCTTGCGAAAAAATCTGCTAATATTTCACACTTCGCGGTCTTGATGTGACAAGAGTCCCGTTTGCGTATTTTAAAGCGCTAATCACATCACTGGTGCCGCACCGACTTCTAAAATAACTTTACAGTGCTTGCAAATAATCCGACCACACCATATGTTTCTATCTATTTTCTGTAAATTGTGTTACTGCCTTCTTGTATTGTTTGGAATATCTTTGTATGCAGAAAAATCGTTTGATTCTTTGCCCAGTTTCCATAGCGGGGCCTTTTCCGTAAAATTGTTTTAATGTGTGTGAATAGTTTTTCTTCGAAGTTCGGATAATAGTTCACATACATAGAACATGATGGTGAAAAAGCAAACTTAAAACAATGGCACTAAATACAGAATAAAGGAGATCATTCTAATTTCGTGACAATAGAAAGTTCCATATCTTTTCGAAGTCAGAATTTCTAAAATCGAACTTTGTTTTACAGTTTACGGGAATACTACCTTTGCCACCAGTTAATAGAAAATCGATTGAAAAGTTATCCGAGTTGGTAACGTATTGTGCACATCTAATGCATGCAATTTGAAGCGACGGTTAGCCAATATTAGATTAAGGGTTTTGTTTTCCCTAGCTGCAAATGATACAAGCTGCACAAGACCCGATTCATTTAATGTTTCAATGAATTTTTCGAAATTTGATGTTAATGGACTTTGATTTTAATCCAATCTAGCTCTGGAAAATAACTGAAATCATCTAGTATAATCAGTGGCCATAATTTTTACATACGTACGATATGTAATCAAATAACACAGAAAGCTGTCCCGTAGAATAATACGGCGATCTATAAATGCATACAATTCGAGTTTTAATTTTAAGAAATACATCCACCGCAACTGCTTCGACAGTGTCAAACATAGCAGGTTTATTTGTCACTGGT
Source organism: Trileptium ribeirensis (assembly GCA_030248225.1). Lineage (NCBI taxonomy): Eukaryota > Metazoa > Nematoda > Enoplea > Enoplida > Thoracostomopsidae > Trileptium > Trileptium ribeirensis. The sequence continues at coordinate 6,931 of JASANE010013099.1, forward strand.
ACATAAAATCTTTTGAAATGAAACCTTCGCGTGAGCTTCTATCATTTCTATAAACTGAGTACTATATACCGGCCAACAAGTTGTTATATATCTCATGTAGCCAGGTTTCTGTACCTGAGATAATTTGATAGCATATCGATTCTATTCTTCAAGGTTGTTACAAATACTGCGAGCATTAATTTATATTTGATAAAATGTGAAAGCGAAGGTTATATACATTCCTATAATTGTTTGCATGAACCGAAATCTTTCCGTCGGGTCCAACAAACTCATAATTCTAATCTACATATGTGTTTACCTCTGATGAAACGACCGTCACTATTTTGAGTACAAGTTTTAAAAGCAACAAGTTTTTCTTTCACAACAACATAATGCGTTGTGTTTGTAACATCATCCGCCTTAGCAAAGTTTAGCTCATAAGCCTTTTCCAAATGACAGTTTGCTGTTTCAGCTCGCAATCAGACTTTGAACAATGAATGTAGATGTGCGACATTCTTGGGTAGTGCTTGGGATTGCAGGCGTTTTGTAATAGCGACCGAGGGACACCCGACGACGACAGACGCACCTTGAGAAGACGTGGCGCTGGAGTGTTATTTTGTCGTGACGTAGTGTGTCCGTAGATTCCCATACGATACACTTCCTGTATTTCAGTCGATTTGTCGAGAATCTTGTAGATTTCACAAGCATCGTGTAAATATTTTCCGTTTTCGAGCAAACTTTTGATGACGATGCAACGACGTCACTTCGCCTCCTTATCACCATTGTTCGGCGCTACGCTCGATACGCAAACGAGTGCGGAAAGTTTTGCGCAACAATATGACGCCATCTGTTTGGCATGGTATCGGTATCAGATACGGCTTTGTTATACGCCTCTACACCACTTGGCAGCTCGCTTGCAATTAAATGTTTAAGTCCATCTGTAGAAGCAACAGTTTCACCAGTGGCTGCGGTAAGGTTATCGATGGCTTTAGAAAACGAACATATCTCTATTATAACTCGGTTATCTTCGCCGCATACCGAGTCACGACTGGAGGTCGAGCGTAACTGTCGATGTTTGTGTGTGAGTATTTGGCAGGTCGTGCAGACAATAAGTAATACATAGGGAATTTAATATAATATAATTTGGCGTCGGTTTAGCGATGTTGATGTAGATTATTTGGATCCAGAATCCCAAAGATTGCACTCTAAACAGTCGTTCCCACCTTCTTTTTACATTCAGCGCAAAGTTCCTTGTCGGTCGAAATTTCAGACGGTTGAATCAAATGACAAGGTTGCCACTACGGCATCTGTCTAAATAATCGCTAGGCCTGCGACAACTAAACTTAAAATGACCCTGTTAGCCATCCTATTTTATCAAAGCCGATGTCGAGTCCAAAATCATTATTACTAAACAAGTAGGGAATTTGATAAGGGTTTTCATTAACCAAAAATTGACAAAGGGAATTCCAAGTGCCAGAAATTATTCACTGTATTGGAACATAATTTTGGAGATTTCTTATTTATAGAAAACGGTTCAGTACTAATTACAACTTTGACTAATTCAGAATTCGCCTTTGTTCGACAATATAAACCTGGCTCTAATGCCTTGTATTCAGCATTCTCTAACATTACCATCTCAAAAATGAAATTAAATTTTTCTTCGCTAACAAATAATTGTCACGTTTTGAGCAATCATTAAATTACTAACCAGGAATATTTCTAAAGTACGATACAAAACGAAAAATTGTTCATGAACATTGTCACTTATAAAATATTCATTGATAAAGTGTCGTTACGCAGCATGAGCACGATTCGTGTCATTATCCCCAACGCAACTTAATTTAAATGCAAATGTTCGCGAACATTTGATATTTGGTAATATTAGTTTCTCCAAATTTCATGCAAACGTAGAAATGTAGATTCATGACCTGAGTTGGGCCACGGACGTTGAACCCGACGAGTGTATATCTGACTCCAATGTTATTTTTGGTGGATAAAAATTTTATACTTTGGCTTTCGCGAACAAGTTATATTTAAGAACATACCTTTCTGTTAGCGAACAAGATTTACTTAAGAATGTATGTTTGTGTTCGCGAACAACTTTTAGTTTACTTAAATGTTTGCGTTCGCGAACACGTTTAAGAATTCCTGATTTTAAATGTTCTTGAAGAACATGTTTAAAATAGTTTCCATCGCTGTGTTATTGCACGTCAAATATTGAGCGATGCCTCAAGCGTAGCGTATCTGCGAACCAAAAATTATCCGTTTCATACAGCTTTACTGCTGTTCTTAAATGGTTTTACTACAGTGTGCAGTCACATATAAGCGTTCTTTTACATAAAATATGGCAATTTTAAAAATAGGATGGTAGGCGGGGTCATTTTAAGTTTAGTCGCGCGTATTGTTGTTGATTTGACGTGGTAGTTTTTGGTGTTACTGTTCTGTGGTGAGTCCTTGTTAGTGATGGGCGTACGCGATATGGTTGCCGATATTATTGATAATATTTTCCGCATTTATATTATACAGATTAATGCAGAGAAATCGACAAACTTTGATAATTAATGAATGAGAATATCGCAAAATTTAACACAGTTTCCAGTTCAATCAAATTTTAACCGAGTCTGATCGTCAAGTGATCAACTGTTACTTTGTTGAATAAAGTTACGCGCTATTCACTATCTATGAGAATGAGAATATCGCAAAATTTAACACAGTTTCCAGTTCAATCAAATTTTAACCGAGTCTGATCGTCAAGTGATCAACTGTTACTTTGTTGAATAAAGTTACGCGCTATTCACTATCCATATAAATACTGAAAATTATTCTTCATCCGTAGGCAGATTGTCATTTTCTTCAAATCATATACATCTGTAACTATTATAGCAGTGTTACTCATACAGCAAAAGTAATAAAACTACTTCGTTGCTGGTATTTTAAATAACTATGTTATCAGTTGGCGAGGCAGTTTTATTCAGACTTCAATTTCAACCAACCACCGTTTTTCTGTCGCGTTGTCGTCCTACATAGATCAATTGTCCGGAAACTATTATGAATAAGATCCGCAGTATAAAGCAAGTTTCTGGTAAAACTGTTGAAGAGAATTTCAGTTTTATGTTTAAGATAATGGTGTCGTAAAAGTTTGTATCGTTAGTAATTTCTACCGATCCAAACCTCCAAGCACTTAGCAAAGGGCATACCCGAGCCCTCTCTGGCTGAGAAAATGGTTGCCCTATAAATTCATTAGGCACTGTCCAGGGAGTAACCGGAATTCCGGTTCCGGCGAAAATCGTGTTCCGGAAAAACAAAGGCAAAAACCATACCGGAACCGGAATTCCGGTTTAAAAATTTTGTTTGAAATTTTCCACGTTTTTTGCTTCATCCTGTAATCTAAACATATGTAATATATATTATACAATGATCAAGCTCCAATACAACCAAGCAAAAGAAAAAGTTAACTAACCAATTTGCCGTCTGAAACGCAAGTAGGGCACACAATTTGAGCAGGAATTTTTCATAATAACCTGCAGGAGTTTGTTAAATCAAAGCCAGGTCAATGCTTGTAGCAGCTATTTTACACGTCCAGAAGTCTGTGGGATACGTTTGAATAAAACCGGTCCAACTCGGTAACAGAATGTGGCTTACGCAGAAGTACTTAATGTATGCTTGCCTAATATAAATTGCGTCAAGCACCCGCCAGTGCGCTTGTAAACTTGGTAAATCAGTCTAAATTGAATGAAAAACTTACGTTATCTGCAACGCAGCTGGAAACTGCTTTCTTGGCAATGAACTGTGTTTATTGAAACTGTGCGAGCAGCATCACAGTGGTCTCATTTATAGCATTCTGATTAGAAAGTTATCATCATTATGATCTAACTGACGGGCACTGTTTGTCCAACGCTAGCCTAAACAGTGTCTCTGACCACTGATCAGAAAATTACCTTCTATATATTATTTTCTCTTAGAATCATATAAACCAATAATTTTAAGTTTCCTACAGAAGAACATGCAACAAACGTATGTGTAGTAAAGGGAGGAGACTGGAGACAGAGCGAAAGTGTGTATTCTACGCTCCAAGCTTTGTAAGCACATTCGATTTGACGCAGTATACGCAATGGTGTATAGTGGAAGATATGTTTTGCTCTGAATGTCCAAAAACCGACATATTTGATCGATAAATAAACATTATTAGCTTCCTCGGTCTCTTTAAAAATTCAGAAAGGCAACAATACCATCGCAGTACATTAAGTTTAATGTAAAAGTTATTTTTAATGCATTTTAAATCCACTATACCTTCATTTCTTCCATCATCTGTTTTACTATATATAAATTTCGAAAACCAGGTTCCGGTTCCGGATCCGGCTTAAATGAACGGTTCCGGTTGCTGGTTCCGGTTCCGGTAAATTTCGGTTCCGATTATTCCCTGGCACTGTCATGTGGATCAGCTACAGTGATTTGTTTGTCGTAAACCAATAAAAACAAAATGCCGATCAAACTAAGAACCAGTGGGATATAAGGATGCGGTCAAGCCGTTATACCTAGATTTCATATTAAAAATATGCAGAAGAGTACGACACTTAGTCATACTCACGTGCTTTACATTATACAACGATGCAATCGTTTTTGAGCTCCTCCTTCCACGGATTCTGGGTTCAAGATCTTAAGTCCAAAGACTGGGTAGTATTTATCGGGTCACCAACAATTAATCAGACTAAAACAGCAGTAGCGGTCATCAGTGAATGCTCCTCCCGCTCGAGTCTTATTCGTTAGTGGCAAACCGATGGCTGTTAAGCTCCAAGGGGTTCTTTCGGCAGGACCCGATACCAAAAACCTTGCGATGTTACCTCCTAGAATCCTGTAGAAATAAGCCGAAAACGACCACATCATCGTATAACGTAAAGCACGTGAGTATGGCCGAATGTCATGCGTTTTATTATTAACGTATAATTTTTTATTATGAACTGTTCGTTAGACCAAATTTGGTTTTCATTAAAATTCTTCCATTCCCGAAATTCGTGTACATAATGTATGTAATATAACATAATTTAGTACTATATTGCTTGCGCTAAATTGTTATCAGTAGCTACTGCAAAGATAGAAAGTGAAATTCCTGAATCCTTCCTTAATGTACTACATTAATGGCAACACTACGACCATTTTCATCTCATATCAAAACGATTAGGCCATCTGTTTATTCTTCCAATGGCCAAAAAAACGAAAAATTTTAAAATTTATAACTCACAACTTATAAATTGAAGCGTGATTTCTCCACGCTGTAGGCATCTAGCTTTGTGCGATTTAATTATGTCACTGACACAGTTGTTTTTAATGCATTCGAAAACCCGAAAACACACAAACCATCATACCTAATCTAGCCTTCTGCTTAAAACTAAACTGACACGGTAATAAAATTGGACTTTTTGACCCAATATTTAGCATTTTTAGCCTACAGGGTCATGGACATACTCCATATGGGTAGAAAAAATATAACCAATGTGTTTACAAGCTTGAATAATTATATAAGCTCATCTCATCGATCACCAACAAAAGCAATATACTTACTTTGATAAAATTTTGAAGATTTCGCTTTTTAGTTATTTTTAACTTTGGCCATAGCTCGAAAACGGTTGCTCTGGCAAAAACAGTTCAGCAGTATAGCTGCTCATGGTGTCCATTTTTCGGCTTCATACTTCTGGTAGGACCCCGAATGACAAAAATCAAAAAAGCCTCCAAATCGTATCGGCTTTGTGAGAATTTGAGGGGAAATCATTAGACCAGGGCAGACACAAATCATAACTGCGTTCTATTACACGTCGAATAAATAATAGCCAAGGTCCATTCGGTTTATCAGATTGTTATGAGAAACCGAAAACAATTTCAAAAGCGCTTGACAACACAAGCTCGAGAAGTTTTCGTATATTATTTCTTATTCTATTATTAGAACATATCTCATCATTGGCGAGAAACCATGATATTATAACGTGTCACTTACCTTTGAATTCGATATGACCTTTTCGGCGCGCGCCACATGATCATTTGATAGTAGCATGTTTGCGCCCAAAACCACCACAATACAATTTTCACCTGATAAATAGTCAACTCACGATGGAAAATTTATTATTTGAAAAGGCAAACCACAATTATTTTTGTAGTATTAGAATTATTATAAAAACATAGAACCATAGAAATTTGTTGTAGTATAATTAAGACTCACACGGTCTGTACTATTTGTACGGTGCTCTAGGCCTTCCATAGTTAATTCAATCAATTTTTCTATGACAATTGTGCACTGAGCAACGTTTACATTATAACATCATGGTTGAAGATAAAATTACGATTAACAAAAGCAATTTTTTGGTATTTACATTGCAAGCTACGAATGCATCCACGTATAGACCGTGTCAATGAATAGAAAGATTTCGGAACAGCTTGTCTTATTATCTAACTTGCCACATTTATTCTTATTCTCTGTAAAGCTATAGATTTAATACAAAAATTTGTTGTGTAATAAATATTAATAAATTTTTGTATTAAATCCATAGAATTATAGAGAACAAGAATAACCCACTATATTGTTTTGAATGAGATCCCAACTTTAGTATATACTAAATTCACGAAAAATACACAATAAATTTTTTAATTAAATCCATAGTTTTAGAGAAATGAAGAATAACCCAACATATTGTTTTGAAGCAAATCCAAACTTTAGTATGTATACTAAATTCAAGAAAAAATTTATGATTATGACCACTTTAACAATGCAATATTAGTTTATCAAACCCACATAAATAAATATTTGACCAGGCGCTGGTTTTAGTCTCTAATTCCTCTCATGCAAGGCACTGTGAAATTTATTATTGGAACTTGAGCGACCGATTACACCCACAACCTGCAGTCTCATCGAGAAGTTTTCATTTGATGGTCCGCACGATTGTGTATTATGCTCGTAGAACAATTTTTTCAGAGAAGGTTACATGTTCTCCAAAAGAAAAGCAAAAAAATTTTAAGTCGGCATAAATCTAACCATACAAACTACTGAGACGCTATTCTCTAGAGAAGACAAAACTCAAACTGTAACCATACGTCTTGCACAAAGCTTTTTTCTACAACAGAGGTTGTCCCTTTATATTAACTGATGTTGTTTCAGCTAAAACGTTACGTAATCAAAAAAATAGAGAAGCACTAATGCTATAAACTTACTATTAACATACAAAGTCCAATTTCGTACATGTTATAGCCGCCAATTTGTAATTTGATGTCCTTGTCACTCTACGATTCATCAAGTAGCGGTACAAACACACAAATGGTCCGTAGTTAAACAATGCAAATTTTACAAAAATTACCTGAATCTTCAACAAAAATATTGGCCGACCCTGTTGCTGCCTCGGTAGTTTGGTAAAGGTAATCTAAATCATTCACAAACCGTATGCGATAAAAGTTATAAGTCGACAGACAGTACTAAAGACTGGTCAGTCACGCCGCGTAACGCTATAATCGGTCGCTTCTGTATGACTAATTAGACCATTCTTCTTAAAATTAATAGCAGTATTTCATAAAATTTTAACCTCAAGCACCGTTGGTCAAATCACCACTGAAGCCAGGGCCGCAGAATGCGGGGGCGGCGGGACCCCACTTTTAGGCGGTATCTCCAATTTTCCGGTAGATCCCCCTCCCAACCATGATATCAATTTACCTCCACGACACGGTTATTTAATATTCGTCAAATGCAACGCGGAAACTAAATACGATTCAATATACCATTTCAAAAGTGTTATTTTCTAATTAGGCACCCTTACCGAAATCCGAATGCGAAAATGTGCAGTTATATGCTTTAGCAAGTGCGAGCTTACCATATGTTTTCATAGCTGCTGCATAAACATTAACACTATATAAAAAGTACGTGCTGCGTAGAAAACAACTACGTGCTTGCAATAGATTAAATAGGTTAAAAAAGTTTGACGCCCTTTAAGACAACATAAACTTTTATCAGAAAATCAGAGAGTAGTATCGACTTGATTTTTGAAACCATCGCCAAATTTTCTACCAAGTAGAGATTCGGCCCAATTTGAACATCATTTTTATTCCCAGATATATTGTTAAAGTTGGTGGATTTTAAGTTATTCATTCATATCAGTATGACAAAATACTAGTGTAGACATTTTTGATATAATAAAAGCGTGGAAGCTAATTTTATTATTGAACTTTTGAAATTAATCTACCTGGATTAAGAAAAAGGAATTCCGCAGATGCATCCAAAATAGTTTTATGTCGTTATTTATGCAAAATTGTCAAGTGAGCATATATATAAGGGGCCCTTTTATGTTAAGGTTCAAAAATTTTGGAGCGCACACGACGTGGGATCTCGGCTTATCTCAATCGGCGTGAGACATAAATTTCGCTTCAAATCTTTACAAATACACATACTTCCAATGAGCACAGTGATTGAGTGTTAAGGCAGACACAAGAATTTCGACCTGCGAGCCTCAAATGGAACGAAAATTTCTTAAGTGTGGCTAACAAGTGCTCTACATTGGGCCGCCCCCCTTTCGGGAGAGCTATATCGGCCAGCGGATATTGTGTTATTTTCAATAAAAGAATATCACTATCTACATTATGTAGTAACGGATGCTCATTTTTATAGCTTGCACTTATAAATACCTCAGAATTCTCGTAGACTTGAAACGCAGATATTAGAAAATACCTTTCGTATAAAAATCTCAGATAAAAACATATCGTTTTCTCAATAAAGGAGCCCAATATATCTTGCAAGCCCGATTTTATGCAATGCTGAAATGGAAATACTAGCACTGCGTATACCGTCATGAATCGTAAAACCAAAAGTTCGTTATAAAAAATTACATCACTCAGCCATACCAAGAGTCGATGACGGTAGGTTTTCCTTAAATGTGTGAGTTTCAAGCGCTTCAGCGTTTCTAAATTACCAGCGCGGTACGCTGCGGTCGTCCTCGGCTTTACCTCTCTCGGGTTTATGTCTCACCTGGTGGGTTATAAACACTACTACCCATCCATGTTCTTGGACTACGAAATTTACATAAAGCACATCCTGATCTTGCACAAAGCGTAATTTGATGTTCCAAGAACTTGAGCTGGCCCCTATTTGATGGTCCAATAACATAGATGCGCTGGTAAATGTTTGGTTCAGGAACATGGGCGGGGTAGTCATGTGCGGGTCATAATAAACCTGGAAAGGATAAGGCCGAAAACGACTGCGAGGTACAGAGGCCAACAATTTAGCCACTTGAGCTGAGCTGACCATCATCGACTCTTTGCCATACTCATATAATGTATACAAAACAAGTTCGTAAGCCGATTTAATTGCCTTATGCCCTCCAACAAGTTTATATTAGTACCACCAAAAGAACATTGGGGGCATGCTAGCATAAGGTTCTTTGGGGCACAGGGGAGGTTCCGAGGTTCCTTTGAGGAACGGCAACAAGTAACTCTTTGTTCGCCAGGGAACTGTGGACACTTCGCTCCCGAGAAACATTGAGCTATATTCCATAAGCCCAAATAACCTTGGGTGATACATACTTGATAACGCCCAAAATATCCTTTTGAGGCACCCCAGGCATTCTTGTATGGTGAGCCAAAAGCTACCACGTCGTTGTATATTATAAAATATATGAGTATGACCGAGTACCATAATTTTATAACGAACTGTTGGTACAAACAACTGCAACTGCGACAGAAAAAAATCTTGACAACAATAATTTAACGGAACTGTGAAATTTACTGCAATAAAACTGGCATACCTATATTAACGTTCTGAGCTTTAAAGTTTTTGACTGTATCATCTCCGAACATATCGTGACCAACCTACAACATGCAGGGATTGCGTGAAAGACATCACTTTATATTGAAAGCCAATTCAAAGGCAAATTATTATTTCCATACCTGTTGCAACCTATCTGTTTAAAATTTTTCTTCATAATCTTCTAGTTTTTTATTTATCGATCAATTGTCCTAAACGATATCAAATCAATTTCAAATAATGCAACCGCTGGCATATACACCTGAGAAAAATGTTTACACGGATTATTTCCACCTGTTTCTTTAAATCAGCATTATAACATGAATTAATAAACCATAAATAAATAAAATAAAAATTAAAAGCCATCAGCCATAAAGATGATCATATTAGCATCAAAATGATTTTATGGCCTATCAAAAATATAGAATGTACTGCAATTACATGACTTCTTTGTTGCGTGGAAATATTTTCCATTTCTCCGTTCTATTACCACTGTTTTGATTGTACACGCAGAGCTGTGCGCAGATACGGGTACCCGCGGGCCGGGCCGGGTACGGGCTCAAGGCTCAAATGTTGAACCCATGGAGAGCGGGTAACCTGCGGATACCCGCATGTTTCGGAAAATAATCGCAAAATATTTAGCACAACCCCGAGTACCGAGCAATGCTCCACTTGCAAGAATAACAAAGAATAACTTTGTTTTGCGACCAGGAATGAAGGATGGATCATGTGGGTCGCCATGTTTGGTGGGTGACAGTGAGTCGTGTGTCGACTGGTGTGGCTCATGGGTCACGTTCTTAACAGTAGGTCCAACCACGTGCCAAAGCCAAATGTCACATTGTTTACTCCCGAAGCCAAATGTCACATTGTTCAATATATCTGGCCTGTCCACATTGGGGGACCCCCTCTCCCACTTTCCAAATCCCCATGTTCGTGTGATTTCCCTCCTAGTCCGTCCCCCCACTCGGCCTAAACCCCCATGTTCAACTAATTCCAAAAATTTTTAGGTCTAAAAATTTATGTTTTTTGTTTGCAAATTGTTCTTTAAACATTAATTACCACTATTTATAATGCTAAAATATCGTATTTTAGCTTGAAAATACATTCACGGTAGTAAAAATCCATGAAAATATGGAAATATTTAGTATTTTTAAGCAAAATTTATCCCCACTTTTAATTTTCCCCCGAGAATGAACATCCCCCCCGAAGTTTCCCCTGCACTTTTCGGAGCGCAGTGGACAGGCCAATATATAGCTGTTGAAATGAATTTTAGACTAATCAAAGTAGACTTAGTGCTGTGTTGTCGAACCATCGTATTAAGTACTGCATACTTGAAATCGACAGCAACTGGATATTAGTATCTTCCATTGTATATAAATTAACTCCCTCCCCGAGGCTCGGACCGCCACCCACGCCCAAGGCTCCGCCTTAGCATTAGTCTAAACTTTAGATAAAATGCGACGCTTTGGTTAAGGCTAAGGATTAGTATATAGAGCACGGCAGAGCTTCCATTTCGCTTACGCCACTAGAAGTTACATTGACTCTGATGCTAATACATTCTGTACAATGCAGACTATGCGGACATTAACTATGCCTAAATTTCAAAGCTTACCAAAACTTCCAATAAATGCAGTTTACAGGTCCCGTGCGTTAATAACTAAGCAATTTTGGACACAGAGCTCGAATATTTAAAGAAACTCGCAGTGCGAACGAATAGCCATATTCATACACACATAAGCTATAGACAGAACGCGGGAACGTGGTTAACCTAGCACAGCGGAATATATTGTGGTCAGGTAACTGCAAGAGCGAAACGGCAGTAAGTATACAAGCCCCATCTTAACAAATCTTTGTGCTACGTAAAGTAATAATACTACTAGTAAACGTAATAAATTACAAAAAGTGAGCGGAGCAACAAGCATAGCATTTGGTATCTTATTTGTGTGTACATGTGTTTCAACTAACTATTTAATCAATTTATATTAAGTATTTAGGCAATTGATCGTAAAACCACCATACAAAAACTCGCTAGCTAAAAGAATTAGCTAATTAGTAACATCAACTAATTAGCTAATTAATTACCTAATTAGCACCCATGATAAGTCATAGAGCTTAACAAGCCACATAATTTATAATCAGCGACATCGAAAACCCCGAGCGCAACAAATTAGCAATTTTGAAGTGATTTTAAAATTTGCATAACATTACCTAATTAGCTAGTTAATTAATTAGCTAATAAGCATATACGGCCAGGTTCTAGAGCTTCAGAAATGTCATATTCGTGATCAGCGACATAGAAAACATATGGTGCAATTTTTTTTTAATTTTTGAACACTGAAAATTTTCAAAAAATTAGCTAATTAACAACAATTAATTAGTAATTAGCTAATTAACTATGTAACTATGTAATTAGTATTTTTAACTTCCTCGAATAGCAAATAAGCACCAGATCCATAATGACCACGGCGAGATGTAGTAAATGCACCAAAATGTTACCTTTGCACTAATTATGTATTGAAAATTATGAATTTTTGTTAGAAATTGCTAAAAATAGGCTAAAACGCTAAACTAATTAGGTAATTACTAATTAACTAAAGCAAATTTTTAAAAAATCTATATGTCTTACACCTGTCCGATATTACACCTTTCAAACAAAAGTTTTTTAAAATCGGCCTTAGTTATTGAGGAGTTTAACGGACGGACAGAGACGGTGCTGAATTTTCTCCCTCTGACGAGAACAAGAACGCTTCGCTTCGCTCCGCTTAATTATAACGAAACTCCTTTATTTGACTATATTTACGCAAATTTACTCAAACTTTGACATCTACATATATATTACCTTTAGCACAAAAAATAAAACAAATCAAAAGCCAATCCGGAAATGAAGTTATGTCAATGTTGTACACGACAAAACCAAAACTGGAGTATACTCGAAATATATGCAAAGAAACAAGCTTACCATGCCAACCATTGCAACTTTCGCACCCAAACGAGCTGCGGCTACAGCTTGATTAGCACCTTTACCGCCACAGTTGATTTTTACATCATGACCTCGAACAGTTTGTCCTGGTTTCGGAAAACGCTCAGTATAACTAAAATATAAAACTTCCGGCAAATCAACATTTACAGCACAATAAAATAATTTTGTAAATTCGGGTTTATCGATGTGCACATTTCGTTATCTGTTCCTTTTGTATTTGCAGCTGGGGTTCACGAACGCGCTGCCAATTTCAGCAAATGCTAGCATCCTGTCCTATTGAGCCGTCAGGCAAAGTGACTTGAATTTCTCAGAGACTATAAAAAGTTATGTTTCCGCAGTAATCCATAAATTATATAAGCTAATTTCGGGGAAATTTTTCTTGTACTTTTATGCTAGTGTTGAAAACTGCAAGATTATACATGGCGCGATGGCTTGTAAAATAATAAACTATCCCTGTTATACCCAAAAGCATAACACACTCTTTCAAATCGAAATTGCAAATAGGCGTGAGAAGTCATACGCCAAAAATCTCCAATTTACAAGCCGCAATTTTTACGAAATTTAAATGTAGTACCAATAGAGTTTGTACTGCACAGTATCCAAAATAATATATAATTTTTCGCATTATTAATGTTACCTCAGCAATATACTGAAAGTTTGGTGCTAATATAATGCAAACAAATGCAGTGGTGCCCAAGTAAACCAGCTCTGTATGTTCATAACGAATGCAGGAAGGGCACTACCAATTCTGAACGTCGAAAAAACAGCTCTAAAATGATTAATACATTATATAAGTTCATTGAATTTCCTAAAATACATTATTCAACAACTTTGTTCTAATACCAGTCGGACTGAGAGTTCTATCGAAGCTGTCCGTGACTTTCACGTTACGTAACTGCATTGCTGAAAATTTTTATTTAATATTATACAGATACATTGTCGGCTGATATCTCACGATTTAATTTGTTTTTGCTAAGCGCGAATATACCAGCTGTTATCATATCCACTACATTATTAGCTTTAATTATACACGCGTGTTGGCTATGCTACAACTGTTATTTGTAAATAACTTCTTTTTGTCACACCATTAGGCTATAACATTATTTTCACCATAAAATGCACTATACATTCCCAATGTGATTACATCGGAATAGTTTGGAGCCCTACTTTTAACAATTGCAATGGCGCACGGCAAGCGTTTGCAATTCATGTGACCACACAACTGCTCCAGGAGGGTTGAAATTTGTAGCGAACTGACCTAGTTATTAATCTAAATATTGATTAGGCAACTGTTCATCACTAGCACAAAGATATTTGTAAAAATTTTATGCTTATAGGTATATGTTTCGTTTGAGGAAAAGGTCATAATCCTTCATCAAAATCTACCGGTCGAATTATTCAGGCCATAGTTGATAACAGAGGTGTTTAGCAGCTAATTTTGGCGGAGTCTATATAGCCCTGTAACATAAAATTCTTGGCAGTAGATATATGAATCGGGACAAACGCTAAAGCTCCACTTGGTTTTACCTTCAGACAAGGCAATTTGTATATATACGTTTAGTTCTAATACAGTTTCAAAGATATCAGTTAATAAATACATGCCATGTCAGTAAGGATTCAGAAAAAAACGCAGTTGCGCATATTAGCTACGAGAAATGATGTACAACACAAACATACAATACCTATGTATACATTTCAATTTTTAGCTTCGCAATTGAGAAATTATGTTCGTCTTGCATATGACAGATGGACTGAGGTACAATAATATTTCAGAAACATTTTGCAGGGAAAACATTAGCTGTTAACTATGTAAAACAACTTACGCCACCACATCTTGCACACAGCTCCCAACAACACAAATATCAAAAGTAGGCGTATTAGACATCAGTACATATAAGCGGAATTAAATGAAAAAATTTCTCTAAAAATTTATTGGAAAAAGTATTAATCCTGATGTCAAACACTCGCAGGTTTGTTCTGTTTCCACATGTTCATCAAACGGTACATCATTACCGTTCAGGTGTACGCAGACATTATATTACTTCATCGCGACCACTACTCTCATTTTTTTCATCTATACTATATAGATATTAGAGCAGGAGTGTTACATTTTACAGGACGCACTTTGAAAATAGCTCCGAGAATATACAATCCATCGCACATATTACTTACTAAACGGCAGAAAATGAGTAAAATGTCGCTTACAATTATGACTGAATACATTTATATGTACTGTTTTTGTCGCACAAAGTGCATCATCCTGGTGCTTGCCTGCGATATATAGACAGATAAAAGTAATTTTTAATTCCAGAGGAATATAGCGAAAATATGTCAGTCGGATTGGAATTTTACGTAAAGATTGTATCTTTGGACCTCTGGGTATGTCCGACTGTCCTAAAACAAAGCACTGAACGCTGACACATAATTCAATCTGCATCTTAAGCAAAGTCAAAGCCTCAAAATATTCAAATTTGTTCCTCCGCCTGACTTATACACAATAATACATAGGTGTCGGTAGGAGTGGGTTTACCCTCTAACTGTCAGACTACATCGCTCAGCCACCAACCGCCGCGTGGAAAAATTTCTCAAAAATTTGCAAAAAATAGTGTGAAAAGTGACAAAAATTGAGATCACTTTAGTAAAAAACAGGGGAAATTGGCAAAACTAGGTGAATGAATTTTGCGTTCCTTAAAAATTTCTGAAATTTACCCTCTCCGAAATCGTCTACCCTCCTCCTGCAAACAAAAGCCAATAGACATTCGCACCTATGCTATAACACGATCACAGTAATGGACAATAAAATGCTCTGTACTGATTTTCGGCAAATAAAATTATACGCAAAATAAATCAACTTTTCTTTGAAGGGTATAATTGTAAGATTTTATACCTTGACATACAATTAAAAATTTTTAAATATCTGGTGTATTTACAGGTATGTATAAGCCAGATCGGCGAAAGTGCCTAAATTTTTACTATTAAATGCTTTCTAAGATTTAGGACATATGGTTAGAACATTTTTTCTATCTGTACCCGTCGTATCCAAGAAAGATTTTGAACAACCGCAATTTTCCGGTCGAAAATGGCTACGGATTTTAGTTTTATCGACTGTATCTTATGCTTGCCTCAGGATTAAACATATTTGTTTTTGAATTTTTATATTATATGGCCTAATGTTCACTGCAAAAAGGTTGAGCCTAATTTGGCTCATTCTGAGCAAATTTGGTTTTTTTAGAATGTGGGAGTATAACCATACTGTTTTTGTGCCAGAATAGTCACATTTATATTAGATCACAGCGGTATTAATAGCAAAACCACCAATAAGTTTACAACAAAGTCGTGTGTGTTTTACTGCTCGAGATATATCTTGGGATATAGTTTAGTAAAACTTAAATTTCTAAAATGTACTGTACCACTTAGACACATATTACCACAAAATCTTCACTTGTCAAAAATGCATTTAAAGATTTGTTTTGGGTCAAAATCTTTGCACGAATAATGATTTCGTCTGATATTGACGTGGAATATGGATTGTCCGATTTAAGTTAAATATTCCTTAAAATGGTACTTTGACGCATACCTACAATGTTGACAATCGGTGGATGCGGGAGGGGGTTGCACCCCCCGTTTCGTCAGACGACTTAAATGCATTTGCTGTTAGCATAAAAAATAGGCCCAATAAGCCCGAACCCAAAGGCACCGAAGGCGGCACAGCCGCCCCCCCCCGCCCTTGGATCTGAACTCCTGCTTTCAAACATCCTAGATTCGCCAATGCTGTTGCCTTACTACCGGTACCACTGTTTACGGC
Organism: Trileptium ribeirensis; assembly: GCA_030248225.1. Lineage (NCBI taxonomy): Eukaryota > Metazoa > Nematoda > Enoplea > Enoplida > Thoracostomopsidae > Trileptium > Trileptium ribeirensis. Next base: position 23,464 of record JASANE010013099.1, read on the forward strand.
GGAATAAATGTGTAAAAGCCACAATTTCACATAAAACTCACTCTTATTTTGCTGTTCGTCATGCAACATTTGTTATATATATTTATATATCTTTAAATACATAAATACATGAAAATAAAAATGCGCGCTCTAAACAGCGGGGTGGTGTTTATCTGCGTTTCCACAACTTTTCGGCTTGGACTAATGTCCAGAGAGATAGCAGAAGGCACTAGTGGCGTCCTCGCAAACAGTCATCTTCGCACGTATGGTAGCTAGCCAATTTACCGACATGGGATGGATGGAAGTAGTAATCCCGGCCCGGATTGGATACAAGACTTTACGGTCGATAGTACGACCCCCCCATCGATTGAACCACTTTGCCTTACTTATGTATTAAATATATATGTCTCATATATATAACATAAACAATTATCCGTAAAGATAGTTGGTAAAAATTGTTTTGGTTTCGGGTGTCAAATCCAATCGGCTTTAAGTTATCCCCATTTAGCACGATTTAAATCGACTTCTCATAGAAAAACACCGTTTTAAATTGGTGGAACCCTAGCGGGTTTTGCGCGAATGACATTTGGCACGCAAATAGGCCATATTATGCGTTGCACAATATGACTGCTACTTCAGTTTTCAATCGCACATGGGATTTAGTTTGTTGTACGATATGGAATCCTAGTCAAAGTGACTATTTGTAATTAAAATGTGGAGCAGTAACTCGAACTACCCTCAATTTGAAATACTGTAGAGCCAAATTAATGCGGGCAAAACTCTTTCGGGGTCAGTCGATTTAAAACAATTACTGCGAGTATATAGCCGGATCTAAACTGACTATCCTATATTGAGAAAATCAATGTCGACCTGTTTTAAAACCCTAATCAAAACGACTTTTAAATTTAACTATCTTAGTGGATATCTTGCAGTAGTTTCAGCATTAGACATTATATTATATGTATAATACTAGTGAAGCTCGCTTGCGAGCCAAAATTCGAGTGGTGGGAACAATTCCCCGAAGTCTGTTGTAGAAAGCGCACACAAACAAAGCCTACACACAGTACGCAGGTGCAGCATTATATAAACCGTGAGTGATGAGTCATAGTTACGCCCGCCTCTTTTGAGCCAACGTACGCAGTAGACAAAACATCATACAACGAGTATAAAAACAATGAACTAACAATTCAATAATTCGACAAAGCCCTAAATTGACCGTGAAAAGAACGTTAAAGAATTCAAACCGACACTTGAGAAAAATCGCATTTTTCATACCAAGTATGAAGCAGAAGTGTGAAAAATATTTGCCACACAATATTTTTGACACTTGCAATCAGCTTGTTGGCCCATAAAACCCCATATCCGACACTAAAACCAACAATAAGCACACACATAGGTGCTTTTCTCACGACTTTTCACCAAACATGAAATTTGGAGCCAACTATAAGCTTATAGACTCCAGATTGGTAAGTATTTGAAAAACTTTTTATATATCATTGGAAAGCCCTGGTAAAGCTACATGGAATAGGCCTATTAGTTTGCGGATACCTCGTTTACTTATTGAGAAAAATCGCAAAAACTGGAGCGGTGCCCAAAAATGGGCCAAAAAGACGTCATTTTGCCCCATACCTTTTCCCACGGGAAAAAAATCAAAAATCGGGCTCCGTCACTGCACTAAATCGACCATTGCGGCTCGAATCAAAATCCGCCCAACCGTTATCGAGATCCAGATGCGACAGACACACACAGACAGGACCTCCTCCACCCCCCTCCAGAGCCAAAATTGAAAATTCTCGTTCCACTCCCTCGCTTCGCTCGCGAGTGGAATGAGCTCGCTTCGATCTCTCATTCCACTCGAATTCAAGTACCGTAAAGAGGAAACTCAAATTAGTTCTCACACTGTGCTTCAGCAACGTGAGCCATAATTAAATGCCTAACACACATCACTGCACTAGTAATGGAAAGCGACAAACGTCTCAAAATAGTTCCAAGTATTTACTTTAACACCAAAGTTAGCATCGTAAATCCGGGTCGGTCAAAATGAAATTATCAAGATTACAAAATTCAGTTACACAAGCTACCCTTGATATTGCCATATTGCATGCTAGCAGATTGGCATGGTGATTACGTGAAACAGGGACATTCTTAATGATTCTTAAACACTTGCTCTAACGCTTCATACGTAAAACGCACTGTGCACCGATGTAAAGTCGTCTGCACAGGAGGACTTTACAGGGAAGAAAAAGACCATCAAAATAGCACATATGATATTAAAAGTAGAACCTGAAAGAACATCTTTGCTGAATATCTTTCATGCCCATATATACTCAGGAATCTGAATTGTCTGTACGCCTGATAAGATATCTGTGCCTAAAAACTAATTCGGGAAATCCCGAATTTTATGACATCAACTACTCCGCTAAATAAACCTTTTTGCTCAAAACATTTTTCGATAAAGCAGACGAAACTTAGGCAAATTTCGCGATGGCATATCGGGTTGTCTTCGTTCGGTTCGGTTTTGAAATCTAGATATAAAAACGGCCCATGTCAACTTTAGGAGAAAAAATATAATGCATGTCATGCTGTTCTCAATATACTAAGCCTAAATCTTAGTCTTAGCCTATGTTAAGGGCCCTATACGAGCCATGCACAAAGCATAAAGCCTAAGTCGGGGAGCTGCCGCCCCCGAACCCCCAGCCCTACGCTGTTCTTTTTTCTAACATAACGTCCGGGCCTAAGGTTGACATGGGACATAAAAGCTATTATCACGCATTCTCAAATTAAAGGAAATATTTTCAAATAGTCTTAAAACGATTGAGAAATATTACAAAAAATGGCAGAGCGTTTGAAAATTGGCAAATTAGGGATATTTCGTGCCCAATCGTGCACTGAGTGCCGCTAATTTCGGCAATAGGAACATGAACTTTAGAATTGGGGAAAATAGGTTGATGTGCCAAATGAACAAAAATATGGTTCTTTTACGCTGTAGCACATCAACAGATTTCATGTTATAACAAAGTCCTGGGTCGTTTGAGATTATGGCAGACGTGAGAATGCCAAGAAAGCATTGGGCAACTACCGCAATGATCCGTGCAGCGTTATTGTAAAAATGAGACCTCTAATCAATTCAAAAGTCTTGAATAGATTATTCCAATATAATTCTAGCTTGAATAAATCAGCGCTAGATTTGATTTCTTTCTAGGTGGTAAGTCGATCAAATGGCCGTCAAAATTGAATCGAACCTGGAAATTGAAAAAGCAATTTTGGTATTGGAAAAATGAGCGAACAGGCTCTCGTGCGAAGCAAGTAACCATCTGAACTTACGCTGAGCCTGGCAGTAAATTTCGTTCAATAAAATCAACCACTGAGTCGTTTGGTATTACTACAGCCGACATGGGCTAACCAAGAAGGCAGAATATGGCAACTACCACAAAAATCTGTTTAGCGAAATGAGATCTCGAATCAATCTAAAAGTCTTAAATTATACCCCAAGAACAGAATTAACGTAAGCGGAAATAGAACCTATTATACTGGCGAGGAAGGTATTTTAAAAATTTTGCACATTTCATAGTAATGGTAAATTGATTTAAATTAAAGTTAACGCGAAATGGGCTGAAGTACTAAAATGGTTCTACTAGAATCGGTTTTAGAAATTTTGATTTGAATCGATTCGATTTTATTCTACTAAAATGATTGATTATAATGCGGAGTTTACGTTATAATGCCTTCGTCGTTTGGAAGCTTGCCCCACGCAGTTTCAGGAGCACTCTCGACATACAGGATGTCTTACACACCCCGGTATCTTTATAGATATCCCTAGAGTACTTAGCTGGGGGTAAATTGCCTTCGACAGTGTCAAGGTAACCGATTCCTCGTAGTTCTAGTTCTGTACTGCATAATGTTGTAAAATGAATAAGGCCTAGCTACAAACATCGATTAAAAAAATATGAACGGCACACACGAATATATAGCACTAGCCGCTTACTACACGCATTAATCCGCGTGAAACTGGCAGGCAAAGGTATGAACGACAGAATAAACAAAAATGTAGTAGCTTTGGTGTGTCCCACACCCTTACAAATTTAGGCCACAACTGTGACCTTGACTGACTATACGATAGGATCGCGGCTACAAGATAAACTTCCCAGACAGCGGCGAAACTGTAACGTGAGCGTGTCGTACTATCTATTTCAGAATCAAGTCTAGCATTCTTTTTTCAGCCTATGCACACAATTCTCACATTGTTGATGAAAAACTTCAGATGGGTTTTGTAACAATTTTTTTGGCAAACCAAGGAAGCCAAAAATTTAGCCGGGACGCTTTCGGTTAGTGGAAGGCAAAATTTGGCCAGGTTCATCGAAGAATATCAGTGCGACCAACTTTGCAGAAGTAAATTTGGTCGAGGCATGCATTTGAACAGATTTTGGTTGAATTATATACAGTGATCCCAGAGGAATATTTTAGAACAAAAGTGGGACAGTTTACTCATAGCATAATAAAATACTCCGTACCCAAGCGATGCCTTCTCAACTGAAGCGAGCTAAACGCTCATATAATTGTTTACCGTCAACAATAAAACGTATATAAAATATTTATTTTAAAAACTCAGAGTAGAAAACATGTATACATTACTACATAAAATGTTAATTTAAACCGTAGAGAGATAATAGTATAAATATTTAAGATTACAATGCTGCGCAACTTCAAAAATGATCTTACGCAAAATAATGTCTTGACTGATGGAGTAAAACATACCAGAAATCATAATGATCAAGTTTAACGTAAGGCACAGGTTTTTCATCCGAAAGGGGTACCAAACAGTGACAAACTCAAGGTAAATCCGATATAATTGAGCCTAAATAAATAGAATGCCCATCAACGTAATCTTGTTTAAATGTTCGAGCAAATGTGAGATGTTTTCCTGCAGTCAAGCATGAGATAGCGCACTCAAGACAAAAGGATTGTGCTGGATGCTTATACTTCGATTTGCTGTATGGCAATGGTCTCGAACTGGCGATAAAATTCGGTGCGCGTTAGAAAATACAGTTTGACATTAAAGACAGAACTGACATTATATACATAATATATATTAGACATGTAAACAAAACATCATATTTACCATAATTCAAATTCAATGAAGCACTCGTTTGTACATAATGGCACAATAAAGGTTACAATTTTTAATTGTAAGCAAAACTACTTCTACATCAAACGTAAAAAACGATTCGTGTTTTATTATATCACATTAACTATATACATTTATTGGGAAACCTCAAATGAATGCATAAGATCCTGCATGAATCTGTAACAGTACAATATAATGTACGAATACGAATTTTTTTTTCAGATTTAAGCATGTCTACCGAATTAAATACCTTTCTTCCAAATATAATAAATTTTCATATATATAATGTATATATACGGTGTGCTGCACAATAGACGCAAACGTAAAACTTTGCCATTTTCTTCTAGTACTCGATATGTAATTGAAATTGCAAATTACTCAATGATTAAATTGCTTGACACCTATCGCTCTATACTACTTCTAAAATTCGAAATTCACAACTGTAGAGGCAAAACGGATCCGTAATCTTTAGTGTCATGCAGGTGTTCTCGGCTATACTAAAGAGTTTGGCTTAGCTTTATGTATTACATTTTACACGTTGTAAACGGAAATTGTTGGTACATACTACCCTCCCATATCAATTTCGTCAATATGCTCTGACGAAATTTACACGTATAAATGAGACTGTTAGCAAATAATCATAATGATTTTGAGTATTTTTTGAAACGAAGTTCACAGCTGCACAATCTGCACCAAACAAACAAGTATATACAATGAAACAAAAATGTGAAAATCATTACAAGAGACAACATGGATAAACAAAAAGCATATAAATTATACATATATATGACAAAGTTATGCAAAAAGGCGATGAAAACGATACAATATTTTAAGCTACTTAGTGTATCACAAAGATAACATACCACCAAATATAGACAAGGTATAATAGTTCGAAACACACACTTGGCGCGTACCCACATATTAATTTAGGCAATCAATTTGCCATCACTGTCAATTAACTACAATTCACTTACTATCCATTCAATATAATCCTCCAGTAACAGGCTATATTTCTTAAAAGTCGTGGGTGGGGACGGCTTAAATGAAAGATATTTTCCATTAGCCCCCAGGTCGAAATTGACCAATTTTGAAGCTACACCAATAACTTTGGCATCGTTCCATTCAACTCGACGAATTGGTTCAGAAAATATACATTTCGACCAGTTTTATAACAAAAGTTTTTTCGATTTATTTTGGTTCTCAACGGTCCTTTTGTACCCATTTTCGAAAAAAAATTACCCAATAATGTATAATTTTATATAATTCTAACCACATTGATGAGAATCGAATGATTTTAAAATCACCACGATCCGCCTATGGGTTAAGAAGTTATTTCCATTTAAGTTTAATGCTGATGCCTAGCCGAAATTTTAATTCCTATGCTTTAGTCGCAATTGTTAGCCCATGAACATATTGCATGAGCCTCCATTCGACTCAGTTAGTCAGTTCGGTTTCAATGACATAAAATTACACATTTATCGAGAAATTTTTTTCGAAAGTTATGTAACCAAGAGACTATTGGAAACCCAAAAAAATTTGTGATACAAACCCGGATATGAATATTTTCGGAACGCGCGCTTGTCGAGCTGAGTACCAAGATTATTATTGTTGTATCTTCAAAATGACCAATTTCGGCCTGAGGGGGCTAAAGGAAAAGGCACCAACCGAAGTTACATTATTTCAGAACATTTTATGGCGAATTCACTAAATTTGACAGTCTTCCTCATGTTTAGATTAGTTACTGTCTTTAAGTTTAGTATATTTATAAACTAATGTAACGCCAACAGGTACATTTTGAACCCAACTATAGGCTGATCTAAGGTTAAAGATACTTTTGGAAATCGAGATCTTTCGATGAAAACATATTGCTGAAAGTTTAGGTTCAGAATGTTTTGACATAATCTGGAGATTGGAGGTCCGCCAGTAAAAAAATCTAGGAGGATCGACCCCCAACCCCAACAGTCGCTCGTGGTCAATTTCAAATTAAAGGACGTTTACTATTGGCACATCATCTGCGGAACCGCAGAGAACTATGTACAAATATGAGTTTGCCAAACGGCACTAACCCAGCGATTTAATATGATCATTAATAGGTATATTTTTCTGTTTTTCCTAAATAAAAAAATCGTTGGTATTTGAAATACTAGAGTAAAACATATAACTTTGTTATTAGGTTAGATCAAAGGACTTTACATGACTCCTGTTGACATATATCCCATCTTCTTCTTCTAGATCGCTGTAGCTAGCAACATACCGACTTACCAAACTTGCCACAGTAAACAGGGCCTTAATTAGAAAATTCATACGATGAGCTGCATCAATTGTTATTCGAGACAGGAAAGCTTCCAAATTTTAAGGTCAAGACACACAACTATTTACTCAGCAAAATATTGAAATTGTAGAGCAGCTTATTATCGCTGCTTTACGTTTTTTACATAGCGCTAACAAAGTACATGTCTTTTTGTCAATAAAAGCACATTGGTGAACACTAACATATAGTATCAAACGCCGTTTTATATCTGTTCTAGGATAGGGCTCGCCCATCTTTCACTGCCATCTACGGGATATGTAGCACTGAAACTAAAAGCGTAAAAACTGACATTATACACGTATTACACTATACTAAATATGAAAATGCGAGAAAAACCATGTACATAAGTAGAAAATATTACTAGTTATAAAATTATGCTCGTGAGAAGTCTGTCTGATACTATAAATTTGGTGATTTAAAATAAGTACATATTGTGTAATGTAGCATATCCTTGAATATGTCCTGCAAACCAGATCTCCATTACGTTACAACATATTGTTAACTGAATACAACGAGGCAGTTTGTAAGACGGTATTACCACGCCGACTTATAATGCAAGACTACACTATCTGGAGAACCTTCCTTGTCGCATCTACGCCCGAGAAATACATTCCTTTCTGGGCTATGATTTTTGTTATTAAATGGCAATATATAATATTAACGTATGTATAAAAATACACATCATAGAATCTACAATACACATACATACGCATTAATGTAATAATAAAATTATCGATATTATAATAAATAAGCAAACATACAAACAAAACCGTTATTCACAATGTGAAGATATACCTAAACAGATGAGTGTCGTGTTTAAACCAATTTTCGATAATTTTAAGCCAAAAATAATATCCTGTGTAACTTACTGGGCGAACAGACCTAAGTACATATTGTCTTCAAGCTCGTTGACTTAGCGCAGGTCTGATTCACAGTACAGATATATTGCCTAATTAGAACATTATTATTGGACAACATTAATAGGACGAATACGTACTTTTATAGACCTAATAGACTTAGGCGCGCTTTTAGAACAGCCACATGTGTAGAGAGCAAGTATTGTTCGTGAGCCGTTGAAGAGAGCTGAACGGAATCAATGCGATGAAGAGTTACAGCTCCGCGACTGCTCCATGGTGTCAAATGTTGTTGTCATCGTTCAAAAATAGTAATCAGATGCATCGTGCGACAGCTTCCAGCCGGAGGCACTGAACTCTATTAGCAACAGAAGCATCTAGAACAATGAAAAGAACCCAAAAATGTTTAGCATCCTCGAAATGAAATTTGTAAATTATGCAATAACATCAGATGCAGTTTCTACACGATAATACACAATTTAATGAGATTGTGGTGACTTGAGCGTCAGAAAAATGTAAGAACGCCAAATCCGCATTTGCAGACCTTTTATAAAACCGATTTTCTCGTATTACTGATGATAGCGACCATATTGAGCCTGACTTGATTTATGTAGTCCGGGTCAGCCCGCTTAAGCAGGGAGAGGGTACATAAATGGTATCATAAGGTGGTAACCAAAGATTTTTCCCACTGACTCCACAATTTTCCTCAGAGAGTAAAAATATTGCTCGGGGAGTTTTGGTCCTCAAACTCTTCCCTGACCCCCTGGTGCCTAATGCCATACACGCGATAAAGCTATAAGCACGAATGCTACACATTAAATAAGCCAAATTGTGCAGTTTTTGCAAATAAATACATATGTGCCCTCACTGCAAACCTGAAACATGTATAAGTTAATTCTGACTGCATTGGTACAATGTATATCTTTGCTTGTCATGTCATGCTTTACGCCTCACCTCCGCGCCATTTATGTAATATCTTTGCTATAGCGCCTTTTGTATTAAAAGGCATTTGTGACTATATTATTTAATATTAGAAATATTATCAATTATTTACTTACGTTTGCTGTTATAAAGTCACAGGACCGTTCCGGCCCCGTTACGAATGTTTTCATAATTACCACACCCAAAATCGTGTTTGAACACGTTGGAACCTGTGTCACTTTCGTACATGAAATGT
>JASANE010013101.1:0-26600 GCA_030248225.1 Trileptium ribeirensis
ATTGTTTTGAGTTAGGGATTCCGAGAATTTTATAAAAAGATATTCTCTAACGCGCAAAGTTTCGTTTAAGTTTGAGAGCGGATTTCTCAATTCCAAGAATTTCTAATTTTTAACTGTGTAAACTTCGCTTTAGAGAAATTCCTAGGTTACTGGCCCGGGAGAAAAGATTATTTAAGTCGAATGCACGCTGAGATTAGTTCAGTTTTCATCCTTACAATCGGTGACTCGTGTCGTATAAGTGCGATCATACGTGCTGTGTTCAATCGGTGTGATTTGCTGTATTCTCTCTCTTACCTGTACATAACGTAAGTGTATAATTTATATGCGTTTTATGTGTATGGTATATTTTGGTTGTAATAAACCTTGGGCTTAGATTGAAATACTCTCAATATTCACACACAAAAAAAAATATAAATTACACAATCTCTATTGTTGTTAGTGTGCTTCCCTACTACTAAGTTTAAGATAGGACTCACGCGGGCTACACATGTGATTTGTGATATTATGTTGCAAATCCAGTAATTCAGCAACCGTTTGACGTGTTTGGCTAAGTTTTCTTCTATTATGTGCATTTAAAACTACGCCACTTCAACTGAAATACTGTGCGACTGCATAAAATGAAAAAAAATTGTTAATATTTTTGATTGATGGCTTAAGGCGCGTTCACGGAAGCTTGACCTCATATTTGATTAAAATTTGAAAAAATCTTTGTTGCAGTTCTGGTAAGTTTGAACGTGTGAACACTGTACGGATTTTTCAATTATATTCTTTTAGATTATCATAACTGATATGTACCACCTAAAAACGTTTGAGTTCAAATTTTGATCTCAAGTTTTCTAGCATCGCAGATTGCTATTAAATATCATCGTGAAATGTCAATCAAATTTTAATCAGAGTTTTATCAAATTTTGAACTCAAAGTTCAATTTAAGCAAAAAAGTTGAGCACGGAAAAACAACTCTGCGAAAAGTGTAATAAATGAAACATTAACCTGCCCAAACTTGCCTCACACGTGAACCATATTAATGTTTTGCGTATGGGTGAAGCTATGAAGTATTGATCTATAAGAACAGTTTTGTTTCCGATGTTAAAATTAGCTGTGGTAATGGAAAAGAAGTCTCAAAATAGGAAATGTTGACCATATATGAGAGAATGGTGTTAGCGTTGTGATTTTAACGATGTGATCGCTGTTGATTCGCTTTTTGCATTCTGATTATGTTACGCGTCACACAAAGCGACACCAGGGGCTCCGAATTAAGTGTCTTAATCGTATCCTGTGCTTCTGCCATTTTCGCAGCCAATAAAGATTTTTTACATAAAGCTGAATGCATCGTGATTGGAAAAGCTATACACAATTAAATACAGCTGAATCTGGAAATCTTGAAGCAAGAATGGGAGTGAAGCAATCGCAACTGACTTGACAAAAGAACAACCCAGGCGTAACCACCTATCGTGGATTCACGTATTAGTTTACGAGCTAGTAAAATACCGCTAAATTTGTTTCGTATAAACTGTTGAAATATTAAAAAATTCATTTGTAGTATATAACTAATATACTTACGTTTCGTCTTCGCAAATACAAAGGATGTTTATACCACCGTTAGAAGGACGATTTCCACCATTGGTTGTGTGATCACCGTAGTCCTTGTCTGCTTCTGAAGAGATTCGTGAATTACCGGAACTGCTACTCCCTCCTATAATAATCCGTTCTTCAGAATCAGATCCTTCGCCACTATTGCTCGATTTACCACTTTCAGATGATCCGCTGCTTTTTTCTTTTCCAGATTTAACAATACCGTTGTTGGATTTGCTTTCACTTGAGTCGCTGCTTTTTCCTGATCTCGATCCAGCGCTGCTATCTTTGGAGTTACGTTTTTTAGAATTATGACTGTCCGCTGAATGTAACCTGTCCCTATCGCTGTTAGATTTACTTTCTCTTGATTCGCCATTTTCTACAGATTCAGATCCTGCGCTGCTAATGCTGGATTTATCGTTTTCAGCTGAGCTGCTGCTTTTCCCGTTGCTATCGTCGTTAGATTCACTTCCTTCAGACTTGCTTTTTTTGATGATCCTGATTCCACGCTGCTATTGCTGGACCTACTTTTTTCAGAGCTGTAGCTTTCTGTTGACTCAGATCCGCTGCCACTGTCCTTTGAATTACTTTCATGTGAATCATTCTCTCCGGGCACAGCACTATCACTTTCGCTTTGTCCACCATTTACATCATTTATTGGCGTTTGGTCAGTATTATGATTAGTTGCTCCATGCTGTGGCGAAGATGACCATAATCCTTCTGGATCAGTACTGCCACCATGGCCTTGCGTCACTCCATGTAAAGTATTGTTGGGTTCATGTTCTGTTTGTTGGTTTACATTGAATTCTTCTTTACCGGCAGCAGTGGTTCCATGAAACTGTAAATCGGCATTCTTAATTGTTGGTCCCGGCACGGTAAAGATTAAACCACCTATTTCAGGATATTGCGGACCTGTTGTCGTTGTGTCTTGTGCGTTGCTGGTATGTTCACCATCGCCGCCTTGTATCACGTCACTTAGAGTAGCGTTTGTTGTTGATTGATTTACGCCTGCTACTTCTCCATTTGCAGCTGATTCATCTCCATTCACACTCTCAACAATTTCTCCATGTCCCTCATTACCTGGAGGATCTTTTTCCTTACCATAATCTATGGGCCCCGAGTCTTGCTTTGCAGCTGCTACTTCTCCATTTGCAGCTGATTCATCTTCATTCACACTTTCAAAAATTGCTACATATTCCTCATTTCCTGGATCAACTTCTTTTGCTCCGATTTTTTTTAAAAAATCATCCAAAGACTTTCTATCATCAAAAGAAACTCTATCGAATACCGACATTACTTCACTGATTTCAACCATTTTTTCTTCCAAACCTGAGAACCAAAACAGTTCCAATGATGCATCTTCCTTTCCGTTTGCTTTTTCAGCAGTATCTACGTTTTCATCTTTTGCTAACAGATCTTGATAGGTTCCGTTTGCTACAAAAACGTTAGGCAATTCATAAAAAAATTCTTCATCTTGTTCGTTATTAGTGATAACTTCGGATAAATCAAATTCGGCTATTGCTGGCAGAATACTTCCGCTACGTTGATGCTCGCAAACATGTTTGCAGTATTCATGAATCGGGCTAAAATATATTTAGTAAAAATATAAAAACAAACAAAGTTGCCCTGCGTGGCTTATCACTTCTAAATATTGCGCTGGGCTTCTGATTTTAATATAAATAAATATGATTCTTTACAAGCTTACCGGTGGTACGTTCCGCTTACCAGCGTAAAGCGGTTAACCACAAATTTTTCCAATTTGCTCGGTCACATTTATAAATTTACCGTCAACCAGCACAAACTGAGTCTTGTTAAAAGTAAAATTTATCAACATTTTAATACCGGAGTTTTGTATAAAACAGACAATTTTTATGAAACTTCACAACTGTAATAATATATTGGCGAGCTGAATGATTGCTAATGGAAATCCTATCGATTATATTTTGCAAAGTTAACCCCTTTACAGCGCTTTGGGACGCATGTTTCAACTAAAATCAGTTCATTTTTATATATCTAAAGTCCAGCTTCTATGCGCAAGTGACTCATTACTCTTGAGAAGGGGATATGTTCCGGGGTGAAGCTGAAATAATTATCAGCTGTAGCTTCAGATGAAGCAACTTGTTTAATTTTTCCCTCTATAGTGACTATTTTTCGAAACAGATTTTATGCCACCAAAATACTTTTTTTAAAACAAACAAAATCTTTTCTGTATAAAAAAATACGATAATTGTTGTATTCACCTCAGTTTACGGGTTTTGAAAAGCGTTTATGCGACTACACGAATTGGCGGCTGATGTAACTTTATGTGGCGCAAGAGAAATGCCTGCTATAATGCCGTTGTCGACATACTAAGTCTATTAAGAGATAGCTAAAAAGCACGATGTTCACGTTCCTTAACTTTAACCAAATACCGCCACGTTCCTTAACTTTAACCAAATACCGCAAGATTTTCAGAAGATGCAGGATGTAGCAGTTACAGCCACGACTGTTGACGTTCCCTATTGGTAGGTGAACAATCCAACTCTTGGTGAATTCTGCTTTACAAAGATAGAAAGAGCTGACATGAAAAGATCAAACAGCAACATCGCTATAAACGCTCGCCAGTCATAAGTAAGTTATGCTTATAGTAGTTTTTTCTGACAGCTCAAGCTGAGGGCGCTAAGATGAAAAATGACGAAATATTTTTGATATTGTAGTAGTAGCTGTAACTCATAGCAACGTAACAATGCTACGATGTAACATGTAAAATAAATATGTTTATTCATGTAAAATTTTGAAACTAGGTTTGAGCAATTTAAGTTAATGTTCACTACGTGTTCCGAAATACCTTTTAATGCTAATTCTGCTGCTGCACGAGGTTCTGTCAAAAACTCTAATCGTTATAATAGCTACAAAAATATGTGACGACTGCCAAAATGTTAGAATTACACAAATGACGGTGGTTATGCATTATCTTTGAGTTTAGGGGTTTAAAATATTTTAAAAACGGCAAACTTCTAACATTAAATTTAGTCTACGCAGGGCCATTACATATGCCTCATAAACAGATAATTATGTTGTATAATGAAATCCAAAAATAAACTAATCTTTGATTTGCAAGACAATTTGTATACAATGGTTAAAAATAGCGTAGACAAATTTATTTTTCTGCGTAAAATTATTATTTTCAGACTTATTTTAATTTTTATAAATTCTGTATTTAAAGAAAAAGTTAAATTTGCAACAGTAATATTTACTTTACAGTTCCGTTTACTTATGTGTACATCTGCAGTAAAATTACCATGGCCATATGTTTTAGTGGATATTATAAAGGCTATATTTTTGAATGAACCTTGTGTAGCAGCAGGATTTGCATTAAAACGTATATCGGAACACGCAGTGAACATCAAGTTTAATTGTTCAAACCTTGTTACAAAATTTTACCTGAGTAAGTATATGCATTTTACATGTTATATCAAAGCATTGTTACCTTGTATTGTTCCTTTTGTATGTTTACGCGATACACTTTAGCTTCAGGGTTAAATTAGTTTGAAATAATAATGATGAAGCTTCAATACAACTGAGCATTTGAACTCTAGGCTCGGCCTATCTTTAGAGCCGAGCCGAGCCTGTCATGATATCTGAAGAGATGAGTCAGACCCCGTGACGTGTGTAACAAAGAGTAGTCTAGTGTATCGGGAAAATCTGGGTTCGGCTCTTAAAAGCTCTTTTCCAAAACAACAAACAATAAGTGATGCTATAGCGCAATAATCAGCAAAAAAATAACAGCAGAAGAGAACACATCGGTTGGTCACTTAGAAGATCTAAAAGCAACGACATAGTTTGTTTGACGGTTTGTATATGTTCTCTCTAAATATTAAGGAGTCGCAAACTTTTATTGCTGAAAGCCTGTGAGTTTATTTTAGCTTGTTACCGAAAGAGCCGAACTGAGAAGAAGAGCCATTCACAAAGAACCGAGTCCATCAAAAACTTGAAAAATGGCTGTTTGCCACCTATAATAAATATCCGGTAAACTTGTAGGCAATGGTGGACAATGGATTTCACAAGTGGAGAGATCCCGAGGCGTCCTCGTCGCACTCCTCCTATGTAGGCGCCAGCCCTTCCCGGGTTTCTGAAACTCCCTTCTCCGCACATCCACTCCCCAAGGCGCACACCCAAGGTGCTACACTCCCCTCCGGCGCAGAACCTCCTTAAGGCACCAGCAATCCCTGCCTCCGAGGCGTCACGGCCGCTCTCCCTGCCGCCGCATCCCTCTGGCGCCGCAGCCCCACTTCCGGTAAAGTTCAACACCCTCTCCTCCGCAATGTGCTGCGCCCACCTCTCCCTGCGACGCCGCCTGGTTCTAATCCACGGATCCCCTGGATAAGACAATGCTATTCTAGGCACTCAATGATAGCTCGCTTTACGGCTACTAGAAAAAAACTAGCTACATCGCAAGCACTTGACAATGCACGTAGCTAGCTATCAAAAAATTTATTCAGTAATATAAATAAAAGGTACATCTTTTTATTGCACTGTCTAGAAAATGAAACGAAAATAATGCTGAAATATATCGGAAAACGAAATAACGTGGACACAGACATGCCTATTCTATTTACCAGAGAATGCACTTATGGAATATAACACGGCTTCATAAATAAATCTCTATTCAGTCAAAGCCGTGTCATAAAATTTTCCTTAATTTAATGCGCTCCGTTCGTGCAGTAGATATTATGCGACTTAGAAATAAAAATAAATATCGACTGTTTCGGACGCTGACCAATCTTTACTTCCTAAAAAGAAATATCTCTAAAAGAAAGTAAGTTTTGGTTTTCATAAAATTCAAGAAAACTTCTCTAAAAATGCATCAATATTGGCATAACATATGATAGGGCCACTGGCGTGCCCATATAATTATCATGTACGCAATCATTTAGTTACTTGCTCAGTGTGCACGTTTTGTTATAGTGTATGTATCTTCATTTTAAGGAAACGAACTTTTCGGCAAATGCTTCGGCTCGGCCATAAATGTTCACCTCAGGCCCGAAGTTCGGCCCGACCAAAACAAAAACGAAACAGGCCCGTCCTGGAATATGTTCTGATCTCTAATGCAGGGTTTAGGGTTCCAATATTACCACAGCTCGCAGCCCAATTTTTCAGCGGCTGCTTCTGACATCCGATAACAAACGTAATTATGGTTGAATAGCTTAATGTTTATATATGCTAATGCTGGCAGATGTCAGGAGATCGATGAGAGGGGGGTACAGAGGTTATCTTAAAGATAGAAACTCTCGGGAGAGGTTGTCTAATGAGTGATAAAATAGCTGGCAAGCTCCACTTGCCACCAAGAATGCTCTTTAATTTTTCTAATTTAGCCTCATTTTTGCCAATTTTCAATATATGTTTGCCAGTTTGGGGTAAAATTGTCTACGCGCCAGTTACGCACGGGGGGTGGTGCACACCAAGGGGTGGTGGGGTGAAACCCTCAGAGGTGGACCTCGGGGAGAGGGGATCCTGAATCACTGCTTCAGAATGTATTTTATGGTTTATAACTGTTACGTACCTCGGCTTGTTCGTATATGAAGCGCCGGACAGCCTGAAACAAAGCGCCATATATATTGAATTTGAAAAATACTCAAAAATGAAAAGAAATTTATGAGCGATTGACAACATTGCGACACGACACGATCTTCTATAATCGTGACGAGTCAACGAACAAGAGAGCACCATAATTTTTGATATATTTCAGATCCCAATTACTTACTTGAAAACCATTAAATAAGAAACTCAGAATAGAAAGTAAACTTTTGAACGGAAGATGACGGCAACATTTAATTTACTTCTACAGAGCTATAATTCTATAGGATTGGCCGATAAAACAGTTTCAACACAATTATCCATTAATACAACCAATTATTCATTCGTTGTATGGTTTCTTCCAGAGGCAAAATAATCTTAATTTCTAGATCTAACAGACTATCGATTGTTGATGCTACTGCCAAGTATCTTGGATCGATCAGACCATGAATTTCTCATAAAAATTCTACGACTAGAGCATATTCAGAAGTTTACGTTATTGCACCGGGTAAATTAAATACAACGCCTATATGTTCTTTGATATGCTGCACTATAAATTCGGGTCCAGGCGTCGTAAATAGTTAACGGTGAACCTGATTTGCGAGACAACTTCAATCATTCGAATCGTTATAATCAATCGAAATAAGAGTATTCGAATTAGGTTTGCGAGGATAATTGTTGCCCCTTGTAAAACATGTAGGAAATGCATCCTCTACCATTCTTTATCATGGGCCACAGACTTGGCCTAATCCTGAGTTGCCCCTTCCCCGGCGCACTAAATTATAGACCTATTCGATTTACTATTTATATTTAGCAGCGAACCTCACTGCAAATTCTACACGACGGAGAACATAGTCTTTATTTACACCTACCTAACGGAAAATAAGCCACAAAAACCCAAAAGTTTGGTGGCATTTTGGACTGTTAAAAATTTTGTCAAATTGACTAG
This sequence comes from Trileptium ribeirensis, assembly GCA_030248225.1. Taxonomy (NCBI): domain Eukaryota; kingdom Metazoa; phylum Nematoda; class Enoplea; order Enoplida; family Thoracostomopsidae; genus Trileptium; species Trileptium ribeirensis. Next base: position 8,078 of record JASANE010013101.1, read on the forward strand.
ACTCGTTGTCTTTTCGGTAACTCAGCGTAAAATTAGAAGTGACGGGGCAACCCTTTTGGCAACGTCCTCATTACAACGCGGGTCGTCCTCTACCAAATTCCGATCCATTATTCTTTGGTCCACAAAGAAAAATGCACTACTGAAAACGGAAATTTCATGGACAATTTCCAATTTCAAACAATTTCAGTGTCGATGTCAAAATAATATAAAAATATGCAAAGCTGTAGTTCAGCGAGTGGCTTGAATTTGATTTTAATCTGTTTTAGCCGATGTAGAAGACTAATTTTGCTAGCGACTCCTAGATGGGTTCTTCTCGTTTCCTGGCAATGTATCCCGAATTTCCGACTATTATTGCAATGAACGCCAACACAATAAAGCCTACTAAATCATATGATGACGGATATATATTTTTGTAGTGCGGCAACATAATGGCAATCATGGTAAATTTTTTTGTGGATTTTGTTCTAGTAACAAAGTCAAATAAAAAAATAAAAGTTATGCGTGAGTCCATTTTAGATACGTACACCTGAGTTGTTCTTTTGTGAAGTCAGTTCACAATCGCAAAAGCGATGAATGCGAAATAATCACAGTTCACGGTCACTATTTAGCGATTTAGCATCGCATTTTGCTAGCAGCACACAAGTGAAAACTCGACTACCAATAGCGCTTTTCTCGTATCCTATAATATATAAATAGATCGTTGACACCGCTTGATTCAGAATAATATTTGATTTACGCGGGCAAACGTACAAACTGGGTAAATGTGCAAAAAGTGGGCAAATTCCATTCGAACATCGCAGAGCCCATATTCACGTTCGCAAAAATGCGAATACCAATGGAAAATGTCAACATGAATTTCTGCACGAATCAATTCTTTTATTTTGACAAAACAACAACTTTGGTGTACGCACCTAAAGTGAAATCGTGCATTAAACGGTCAGGGTCACGGTTAGGCAGAGCAAATGCTGTCGAGTTGACTTCGTAAAACTTGTTGCTGGATTGCAAAAGGTATATCCGAAATATAAGACAACAGCCACGAAGAATTAGCGAAACATCAGAAATAAGTTACACAATATTTTACTGTGAAGCAAGATATTGCAGCAATATACAATTTTATTGTATAACAGAAGAGTGTCACAACGAAATTACAGTAAAAAATGTTGAGCGTTTGTACCTGTGCGGGGTACTGGTACCCGGGTTACAAGACAACCCGAGAGTTGCCTTCTATCCGTGGGCTCAACATTTGGGCACTTATTTGACCCGGTCAACGGGAACCCATGCCCACGCACAGCTCCGATTCCACTAAACTCACGTTGTTCCAACAATTGTAGTTGAGCTTGCAGCTGTGGCCGCTCCACCTCTGAAAAGCAACTATCACTAACAGCATACAGTTATTTATGTTGGTTTTGATTTGCTGATTGTATATCTTGCAATGTTTGAGAAACTCAAGTCAGCGCCATGGATCGAACCCCGGAAGTTCCGGTGAAGGTTGCGTAGGCAAACCATTGAGCTATCTGGGAGCTGTTGCTCGGCTCATTAAGTAACCTCACAATAAGCGAATAGCAAAGCATGTGCAAACATACATCATACGGCATACTCAGTAGACACAACAATTCACGAGGTACGTTAGGTTCATTTGGAAATAGTGGGCATGCAAGGATAAATTTGACGCCATAAAATTGGTTTTAAATCGGATTTTCAATGAGTTGCAGAATATTGTTACAACTTAAAATGTCATTAGCAAAATAGAATTTGTTATAATGGCAAGTATCACATGGTTTTCAATTTTATGGACGATATTTTCAGCACAAACCACATACTGGCAGTGCACTAACTGGCCGAATGGAAACGAAATTCATAGGGCCAAATTAGTTTGGGTCAAACTCATTCGACAGAGTTAAATCGACTTCAACGTGAACAATCAAATTTTAATTGAACCGATTTAAATTATGAAAATTAATCACCGATCACCTACAACACCTGAAATCGAACCAGTTTTGAGCATATTTTGTGGTGCAGTTTCCACCTAATTGGTTGCAAACAGTACATATTTATCTAGAATATTTAATTATATGCGCAAACAGCATAAAAATTGATAGCACACACAGCATCCGTAACATTTGAGGGGTCATTGAAGTTTATTGTACCAAGGTATTTAGCACTAAATAGTTTTTATAAGATAATTTTACTGTACTTGTTTCGTCAAATTTTATGAAATTGAACTATTCGGAAAACAACGATTTGATTCATCATGCTCTCAAACTCCAAGTTTTCCCCTAAGGCAATGATACCCGTCACCCAAGAGTGATAGATGGTCCCCACCCCCGAGCATGGCAACAAATGGTACAAATTGGTAAAAAATAGAGTACAGTTGGAAAACATAAAGGAGTGGTGGAAGTGTGGGCTGGGTGGCACCCTTAGGAATAGTAGACCTGAGCCTTGGAGAGATTGGAGTCCGACTCATGGAGCTAGCCCTCTGAACACCTGCTTCAGCATTTATGTATTGGAAATGCCACAAAAGTCAAGTTTGGAATCAAGTCGGAGATTCTATCAACCAGAACTAGCTCTAGTTTAGAGTGCGTTTAAGGCATAGATACCGAAGCAGGAGCTTCTGGAACTACAATCCTGTGTATTTATCTCCTACAGACGCTGGAGGAATGATTCTCTCGAGTTCACCCTTAAAGCAGCTGCAGAAAGATATTTCTTGCGATGTATGCTGCACACAAAGGCGCCCTACGTCCATGAGGCCAGTCAGATCAGACGCGTAGGCGCGACAACTGCAGTTGGGCGACTGCGAACTACTATTCCTTGTGGTTGCCTACTACAGACGCTGGAGGAACGAAGCCCTCGAGGTCACCTTAAACACATGCAGTGAGAAATTTATTGCAAGGTATGCTGCACACAAAGCGCCCTCCATCATCCACGAGGTCAGACAGATTAGATGGGCAGACGCGACAACTGCAGCTGAGCGGCTGCGACCTACAATCCAGTGTAGTTGTCTTCTACAGACACTGGAGAAAGAAGCCCCCGAATTCACGTTTAAAGCAGTTGCAGAGAGATATTTCTTGTGAGGTATGCTGCACACAGATACGCTCTTCGATCACGAGGCCAGACAGAGTAAACAGGTAGATCGATATACATTACATAACTATGCAATTTGTGATGTTAATAATAAAATCGATTCAAAATAAATTGAAGGGTTTTTAGGGGTTTCACTTACGTTTCAGCCGCGGAATCTTCTGTTCCATATGGCGAGCTAAAATAGAGCGAATATAACAGATTAAGAGATGAGAAATACAGTATTTGTGTTTATCGAGAATTTATTCTTAGCATCACAGGAGTTTAGAGAGCCACAAAGAAACTAAAAACTTGTTTTCAGATTCTATACATGATATAAAATAAACCACTAAAACACTAATTATGCGGCGTTTGCGATATAAACCACCCTCCATGTGAAAGTTTTGTCCACCCTGGGTGTCTCTGCCACTATCCATTATATGGTGTCTTGGACACTATGTTGTTTCCGATGGTATTTTAAAATAGTATACATAGGTATTGTAGTGTTGGTAATGGTATGTTGTAGACTACACTATAAAATTTTTGAAAACACTATATGGTGTCACCTACACCATGTTGTTATTTACACACCTTATATAATGTGTTGACCTGTGATGTCCACTGTCAGTAAAAAACACATTTAAACATATATTAAGTTGATGGTTTCTCATACACCATCTGTTCCATTATATATTATAGGCGTATATCATGCACCACTGAATGGTATAGTCTAGACTATTGGAAAACAAACCTTTCACATGATGGGTCCTTTATAACGTAAACGCCGCATTAAATAAAAAAAATACAGTTAAAAACTGACTTACGCATATATCTATATAACTAACGCTTTATATCACTAAGGAATCAATTGTTATATCTAAGGATCTATTGTTATAGAAAATACAACAACTTAGTACGGAGGTTCGGCGGACGTCCGCTTCGGCTCATATAATGTCTTTTGCTTAGGTTAAGGCTCAAGGTTAGGTTTAGTATATCGAGAACGGCATAGCATGCATTTCACTTCCGCTGTTAAAAGTTACAAACTAAGTAACGTTTGGCAAACTAAATAGCTTGGCCAGACGAGTTTTATAAAAAAGAATGTGGAATAAACTGTTACAAAATATCAGATTCGATTTAAAGTAATGATGAAGTAACGTGTTAGACGTTTAACTTACGGCTCCGCCACCGTTTCGTTCCCGTAACCGATCCTGAAATAGAGTAAACATATTAACCGTTGACTCTACTAGTTCTAGGTATATAGAAACATTAAATCCGATTTTGTTATGATCCCATTTTTTCGATCAAACAAAATCAGTACCTCGCTACTCTATCACGTAGGTACCCACGCTTGCAAAATACAGCAATTTTTATGTTTTTTTTCATAAACAGCTAACATAGTTTATCTGCACATTGTCTGCCTGTGATCTTGGCAACTACTCGTCAACCAATCCATGGATTTTCGATATTTTTTCATTGACGTCTAATTATATCTAAGTCTTCCTATCGCAAAAGACGTATCCTGCCATTTTTGTGACTAAAAATCGGAAAATGTTAAGTGAGGTAAATTATTCAAAACATATATACTTTGACAAATTTTAGTTCAACTTAAATACACAAAACTGCGCTAAATTTTTCTGATGTGGAAGATTTTAAATCCATAGTCCAACGGTCCATGTGCAACGTCTAGTAACCAAAATAATCTCAGGTTGAAATCGACTTTAAATTTAAATATATACTTTTGGCGCTAAACACAGATTTGGAATGGCAATAAAAACCGTGATCTAAAAACGAGTTCCAATATAATTACAGTTGAGTAAATTTAGTTGCAGTGAAATTGCCTTAGAGCGAGTGAAAAATTCATTATAAAAATATTTTTACTATAACTTATTTCGGTACATATATTTAAATGGGAAACAAAAAGGTAGGTATTTCGCTATAGCACAATTTCACTATATAAGCAAAATCAACTGTGTTATATAAAACACTATACTATATTAAAGTAGTTTGGAGATAAACATTTCTACATTATGTTCGTGCTATACTCAGCTGTGTCGTCTTCTTTGGGTCAACTGAGCAACCTAGCCAAGTTATGCAACGATCAAGTTATAATGTCCCACTGTTTGAAACTTTTGTCCCAGTAGTCGCGAATCTACTATATAAACATTCAGGGTCACACCCATGCCGTAAATCATTTTCCAATGGTGTACGACGCACTCTTAGCTACTACATTGTTGTTTACGGTGCCATACACATTCTTAGCTGTAAATTTTGTGCAAAATAACAGTAACGGACATCGTCTGTAGCTGATGTTGTGTATTAGTCGGTTGTACTGCTTATTTTACAAAAAATTATTTGTATCTAGGACATATGCATGTTGACAAGATTGTGGCTCACACCGTCAATATACCACAAAGAAGACACGATGTGATTCACACAATGAAAAAGTGGAATTTTCCTTTGCTAACTACTCATGAAAAAAATAAAATACAAGGTTGTTTAAAACATCCTGTTGTTGAGAGTGTGTCTGACAATATGGAAAGTATGTATGTTCCAAACGTTGGGACATTATAATGTGAACGCCGCTTCGTATCTGAACAAATATAAGTGTATATTATGCGACAAAAATCAGCAAATAGCAAATATACATAAAGAGAGGTAAATCACTACGATGAGTTAGCGTTTATGAAACCATTTAGGAACATTGTAAAGTTGAATATATAAATAATATCTTTCTAGATGATAAACTTGAACAAAAGAGCTTATAAATAAGCTACTAAGTGTATACCGGGCTACCAACACAAACGACATGACTATTTCAATGAACCATTCTATTGGTCGTTGGTATTAAATAGTTTGTTGTGATTTAAGCCAGTCGTTTATTTATTTCAAAATTTAGATTACGGATTATTTTGTGTCATTGGATACTAATCTCAGCATTAAAATTCGAAATTAGCCGTAACTTAGCAACTTTGTTTCTATAAAACAACAATAAAATTTTCGTTTTGCAATGAATATATCATTACTCACCCTTCAACTAATATAAAAGCAACGCTGATAATAAACAATTTTAGTGTAAACATTATTGAATAATTTGTCTGAAAATATATGTTTTTCATTGTGAGAAAGTGTCATATAAGTGCCTTAGCTATATATAACTTATTTCAAAAGTTTTTAAGACCCATCGGCTAGGGGCCTGTATAGGTGAACCCGCTAGAGTAGCTGCGAGATTGGAGCGTTAGCACCGATGCGAGGGTAGCTCGAAAAAGTTTCTCTAATTTTTGCCAATTTTCCAAAAAATTCCGGCGCGGACGGGGCGTGGGGGTACTCGGCCTCAAGAGGTGTCAAAGCACAGCGGAGTTCAACTCTTAAGGTGTATCCTCTCTATTTATCTCCCTATGGGATATATGATATATATGTAAGAAATATATATTACCGAGAAGCGGAGCATCCATGACATGGAAGCAACGGGTGACCACAGATGCTGCCCATTACCACTACTGTCGCAATGATCCATGGAAAATCTGGTGTAAAGGCCTCAAAGAATAAAGAAGCTTGGCCAAAACGATGATGACGCGGAAGCACTCTGCCACCGCAGGATTATATGATTTAGGTAAATACAAGTTACCAAACGAAATTTCTCCATTTAGCATGCTTATAACCGGATAGTCAGCGTAACGAGGTATGCGTCAGTCGTCGGGACCATCAGTGCGCTCGAAATTTATGCAGTGGCTTACCGACTGACAGCCTACCAGTCATGCAACGTTCACAGATAAATGTGTGCACTCACTGCACATTGTAAGATATATTGTCATGTTTATACCTACGGAATTTGTCGCAATTATAATACTTATTGCTACAAAGTCTGTAGCGCTATATTCCTTATTGCACTAAATTTGTATCAATGTTCACGATTAGTGCTACAACTAAAATGCCAACTGTTGCTACAAAATATATTAACCATTGTAGCAACAACCAACATTGTTCTTACAAAATTCGTGGAATGGGTACAACTATTGCACTAAATATGTAACAATAATACGAGTTATTGCTACATGTTTCAAAAATGCGTTTAAAACGTGTAATTTTTTTGCGTCATTATATGTGCTTTTGTAATAACGGGACGCAGCTGCATGGCGTAACTTTCTAACACCATGCCCATACGACCCCGGCTATCAAAACCTCAAAAGTAAATCAAATTTTTTTCCGATTTGGCGGTTTTGTCACTTTACCTTGGTCAGATCCAAGAAGCTATGTAGCTTAGTAGGCTAAAGGCGCGCTTCACGAGGAGTGTTCGGACCCCACCCGATTGAATGTGCACGTGTCTAGCATTTGGTATGATTACTGAGGTCTCCCACGGAGGCTGTCATTGCCACCTGCTTACAGGCCATTATATCATGCCGCCATTCCATATCTCAATCTCACTCGGAAGTTGATTAGATTCTTAGTGTGGTTTGTCATGGAAGGGTAGCGACTAGAAGGGTGCAATGTGATAGCACTCGAACTGTTTGAAATTTGGCACGATCCTGGCCTCTTTGGGTAGGAATTCGCTCAGCAAAAGTTTGACCAATGTCGTCCCGACAGTGTTCCCATGCTTCCCGGAAGTTTAATGTCAGACGGGGCATCATACGAGAGTTACTAATGTTAGATTAGTCTTTATTTGCAACTTATTATCGTTATGCCAATATATCATAGGCAACTCATTTTCCTTATACTGGTGTAAATTGGGTTAATATATTTTATAACTATTTGCGTTTAGTACTTTTCAAGAGCGTGTTGGTTTATAGTTACCACAGACCATCGCGCTCATCTTTCTTGTTTGGTTAGTACGGTTGATAAAAGGCACACGACAGGGCTTGGGATCTGTTATCCACAGGCACTGGCGTGGGACGCTTTGTCAGTTCGACAGGACTATAAATGTAACATGTAACCGCTGCCAGAAACGAACACTAGACACCAAAATAATTTTATTTTGAGTTTATTTTAAAATATATACAAAGATTATGCGAGCATGATACATTAACAGAAGCGAACGGGGAAAATAGTTCGGTAACGCAGGTGTACACCAAATGAGCAGTTTGGGTAACGACAATCTGGATATATATGGCGCAATATATAAAGTATCAACGGTCATCGGGATAACGCTACCCTTTTTTGGCGAGTCAAGTTCGCGACGCTCGAAATCAGCCCTTATAAGATCAGTAGAGCTTCCAGATTTAATCATTTTATGATTCGAAAGAAAGTTTGATATCAATGATATATGAGTACTAGTGAAAATAAAATTTAATTAAAGTTAAAATACAATTAAATTTAATGTCAATAATGAACTGTTCACGAATTGACATGGTCACTTCCTTCAGTCCGTTTGTATCTCATTTGTGTGTAAATAAGGTTTAAGTCAATATTACAGTAGGGTCGCAATTACTGAAAATTTGTTTTATAACTACAGCCGTCATTTTCGTTAATTGTTTGATGTAAACATTCATTGTGCTTTTACCAGATGTATACGACAAATGTAGAACATCTAATAATTTCGGCTCTTTCGAAATTGTTTGATGTAAACATTCATTGTGCTTTTACCAGTAAGCGACAAATGTAGAATATCTAATAATTTCGGCTCTTTTCGAAATTGTTTGATGTAAACATTCATTGTGCTTTTACCAGTAAGCGACAAATGTAGAATATCTAATAATTTCGGCTCTTTTCGAAATTGTTTGATGTAAACATTCATTGTGCTTTTACCAGTAAGCGACAAATGTAGAATATCTAAAAATTTCGGCTCTTTTCGAAATTGTTTGATGTAAACATTCATTGTGCTTTTACCAGTAAGCGACAAATGTAGAATATCTAATAATTTCGGCTATTTTCGATTTAATATAATTTTCTAATATACCAAACAACAGCGTTGACTGTACCATCGAAATATGGGATGTATCTATTTGAGATCCGAGGTAAAATCAGCAGAAAGACGGAGTGATACCGCTTAAGGTATAGTTCGGCACCCACTTATGCAGAGCTCTCGTTACAATGTCCTCAAAGTTTGGAACCTATGTACACCACACAGTGTCAGACCCACTGTCGACAGCAGTTTGTCTTAGACACTCCAGTGTTGTTTATAAGTTTTTTTTCAAGAATAGCTAGCTAGGAGCATTGCCACTACTCGGAAGTATCGCGCACACCGTTTTTTCTTTACAAATTTACTGACGGTGTGCGGCATTATCTCGTCAACATTCATATAGTCTAGATACCAATATCGAGATTTTTAAAGAAATACGCAGCACGGTTGAGTAATACACCGCATTAGTTACAGACGGTGTCAGTTATGCATGAGTAAACTTAAGCTGCGCCGCCTACCATCCTCTTTTGACATCATGTATAAAATGTTGTTAGAGAACAAACTAATAGTTACAATAACCTAACGCTATTTTCAAACTTTTCCGTTCTGCGAACGCTTAGTATCTAACTACAAAAATGTTTAAGTTACGTTAACTAAGACAATGCACATTTTTACACTTTCACCATATCTTCGTTCCGAAATGCTAAATAGGCTACTTGCATTTTGAAAGTTTTCGTTATGCTAACACAATCCGTAATATTCTTAACGGTCTGATTGGTTCGCGAACAGCTCTATGGTGTATACAATTCTATAAATTTTGTGAGTAACAGACCGAGCTTTCTTATGCAAAAAATTGTTCGTGAACATAAAGTACTGTTGAAATCAAGCTGTTCACGAACACACATATATGTCCTAAGACTAAGTTAATACTAAAAAGGATACTGACTATGCGTTTATTGTTCGCGAACGTTTGTCCATAGCTAAAATATGTTAAAATAATAATGTGAAAAATCTTAATCAAAATTTTAACCGCAAGTCCGAGAGCCGAATGTTGTAAATCGTTAAATCCGTAAGTTTTTTTCGCGAACATGACCGTTCGACAGTCAACGCGCCAAGAGTCTGTGGTGGAAGTCCAAGTCAACGCTTTAATGCTAACATTCCCTCATTTAAAGGTGTTCACGAACATTACCGCAATTTTGGCTCGATAAATGGCTGCGTATGCGTTTACACATATAAATCTGCTCGCGAACATTGATGTAGTGATATAATATGGGGTAGCGAATACTGATCCCATACGTCAATTAAATTAATTACGAGTTATACATAAATGTCAAGAGTAATCCAAAGAAAAATGTTTTCGCATGAAACCAAGAACATTCGCGAACATCATATTCGTACGTGCATTGTTTTATACTTGTTGTTTGCAGCATATATATTAAAATAAAGACGTTCGTGAACATAACACTTGAACGAGCATTCCTTATAAACCAGTATCATGGTTCAGTCACAGCAGCCATTTCGGAAATTATCAAATGAGTTGTTGTGCAAACGGCGTTAGCGAAGGTTTCGAATATAAATATAACAGTAGATTATTAAGTTCGCGAACATGATTATAAAACGGAAAAATGTCGTGTTTACGTTCGATAACAAAATCGAAAATTCACGACTTTAACCTTTAGTCGAGAAGTAAGGTGTTCGCTAACACTTCAGAAACAATCAGCAAGCAGTCTATTTCTTGTTCATTTACGGTTGGGAAGCATTATGTCTCGTTTACGTTAATTTGTGTGCACTTTGACCTAGCTATGTCTCGACAGTCTAGTTGTACTACATGGGACAACCAATAGTCATGGCTGACTGTTTGTTTTGTCCGCATTTACTTAGCTAGCTACGTTGGACAAACTGGGCGTCATGGCAGACTAGACAGGACAAATAGATGAGTCTGGCGTACTGTTCTCGCGCTGGGAAGCTGCCAAAATTAAAATTTACCGAGCTGGACAACTACCAAAATTTAAATTTCCCGAGCGGTGCAACCCCAAAACTTAACTATTTACATCGTTGCACAGCTGCCAAAATTTGAATTTATAACGTTGGACAGCTGCCAATTTGAATTTCCCGCACTGGACAACTGCCAAAGTTTATTTTTACAGCGTTTGACAGCTGCCGAAATTCGAATTTCCTGCGCTGGACAGCTTCCGAACTTTAAAATTCCCGCGCTGGACAACTGCCAAAATTTAAATTTACTGCGTTGCACTGGTGCCAAACTTTGAATTTCCCGCGTTGGTTAGCTGCCGAAATTTAAATTTATAACGTTGGACAGCTGCCAATTTGAATTTCCCGCACTGGACAACTGCCAAAGTTTATTTTTACAGCGTTTGACAGCTGCCGAAATTCTAATTTCTTGTGCTGGACAGCTTCCGAACTTTAAAATTCCCGCGCTGGACAACTGCCAAAATTTAAATTTACTGCGTTGCACTGGTGCCAAAATTTGAATTTCCCGCGTTGGTTAGCTGCCGAAATTAAAATTTATAACCTTGGACAGCTGCCAATTTGAATTTCCCGCACTGGACAACTGCCAAAGTTTATATTTACAGTGTTTGACAGCTGCCGAAATTCGAATTTCCTGCGCTGGACAGCTTCCGAGATTTAAAATTCCCGCGCTGGACAACTGTCAAAATTAGGAATTACAGCGTTTAACAGATGCCAAGATTTAAATTTACAGCGTGTTACAGATGCCAAAATTTGCCCCATAACATAGGTTATACATTGAGATATGTACAACCGATATGCTATACTATCTTTTTTGGGCTATTAAGGACATATTATGGCTCATTTAAGTTAATTTGTGTGCCAAGTGACTTAGCTATGTTTTAATAGTGGGCGGTCCGCATGTCCACGTAACAGCGTAGCTACGGCGACGAACATATGTGACAGTCTGCCGGGACTGTGTGGATTATTTTATCAGTCAGCGCTGACTATATAATATGTCCTTAATAGCCCAAAAAACCGTATAGCATATCGGTCGTAGATATCTCAATGTATAAATAATGTTATGGTGCAAGTTTTGTCAGCTGCCCAACGCTGTAAATTTAAATTTTGGCTACTGTCCAACGCTGCAAATTTAAATTTTGGCAGTTGTACAGCGCGGGAAATTAAAATTTTGGCAGCTATGCAACGCTGTAAATTCAAATTTTGGCAGCTATCGAAAGCTGTAAATTTAAATTTTGACACAGCGCGGGAAATTCAAATTTTGGCAGTCGTCCAGCGCGGGAAATTCAAATTTTGGGGAAATTCAAGTTTTGGCAATTGTCCACCGTGGGAAATTAAAATTTTGGCAGTTGTCCAGTGCGGGAAATTCAAATTTTGGCAGCTATCCAACGCTGCAAATTTAAATTTTGACACAGCGCGGGAAACTCAAATTTTGACAGTTGTCCAGTGCGGGAAATTCAAATATTGGCAGTTGTCCAGCGCGGAAAATTCAAATTTTGGCAGTTGTCCAGTGCGGAAAATTCAAATTTTGGTAGCTATCCAACGCTGCAAATTTAAATTTTGACACAGCGCGGGAAACTCAAATTTTGACAGTTGTCCAGTGCGGAAAGTTCAAGTTTTTGCAGTTGTCCAGCGCGGGAAATTAAAATTTTGGCAGGTGTCCAGCGCGGGAAATTCAAATTTTGGCAGCTGTCCAGCGCAGGAAATTCAATTTGGAAAAAAGGAAAAAAGGAAAAAAAAGAAAAAGGAAAAAAAAAAAAAGGAGGCCCGAAATTTTGGCAGTTGTCCAGCAACCGCGGGAAATTAAATTTTTGGCAGTTGTCCAGCGCGGGAAATTCAAATTTCGGGGACAGTTTTGGCGGTTGTCCGGCGTGGGAAATTAAAATTTTGGCAGTTGTCCAGCGCGGGAAATCCAAATTTTGGCAGGCTATCCAACGCTGCAAATTTAAATTTTGACACAGCGCGGGAAACTCAAATTTTGACAGTTGTCCAGTGCGGGAAATTCAAATTTTGGCAGCTGTCCAGCGCGGGAAATTCAAAGTTTGGCAGTTGTCCAGCGCGGGAAATTATGTTCATTTATTACAAATGGCGCGGAATATTCGGATTTCGCGCGCATGGAAATCATGGGCATGCGGCCGGAAAGAAAATTTTGGCAGGTGTCCAGCGCGAGAAATTCAAATTTTGGCAATTGTCCAGTGCGGGAAGCTCAGATTTTGTCAGTTGTCCAGCGCGAGAAGTTCAAATTATAGCAGTTGTGCAGCGTGGGAAATTCAAATTTTGGCAGCTGTCCAGGGCGGGAAATTCAAATTTTGGCAGTTGTCCAGTGCGGGAAATTCAAGTTTTGGCAGTTGTCCAGCGCGAGAAATTCAAATTTTGGCTGTTGTCCAGCGCGGGAAATCCAAATTTTACCAGTTGTCCAGCGCGGGAAATTTAAATTTTGCAGCAGCGCGGGAAAATAAAATTTTGGCAGTTTTCCAGCGCTTGAAATTCAAATTTTGGCAGCTATCCAACGCTGCAAATTTAAATGTTTCAGCTGCGCAATTTTGGCAGTTTTCCAGCGCGGAAAATTCAAATTTTGATGGCTGTCCAACGCTTTAAATTTAATTTTTGGCAGTTGTCCAGCGTGGGAAATGCAAATTTTGACACTGGTCCAGCGTGGTAAATTCAAATTTTGGCAGTTGTTCGGCGCGCGAAATTTAATTTTAGCAGTCGTCCAATGCGCGAAATTTAAGCTTTGGCAGTTGATTTTCGCGGCAATAGTGCGCCGAGACTCATCTCATAGGGCTTCACACCCATACCATAAATCAATTGCCGAGGATGTATGACACACTCTAGCTACTACATTTTTTTGTTTAAAGTGTCGTACACGCCCTTAGCTACCAATTTAGCACGAATTAACTGTAATGCATAAGTAAACTTAACCTGCGTCGCCTTCCAACCTCTTTTGAAATTAGCGATTAGCAATTGCTTGTTCAGTGTACGCAACATCCATAAAATTATGCCAAAACAAAAAATGGGGCTTTTAGGTAATGGCTCGTTTACGTTAATTTGTGTGAGTCGTGGCATAGCTATGTCCTAATAGTGGTCGATGACTGTCAGCATGTCCGCGCAACATCGTAGCAACTACAATGGACATATGCGACACACTTCCGTAACTATGTGCATTTTTATCAGTCAGGGATGACTATGTAAAGGTAAATGAAGAATTACAAAAAGCTGTAAAAATCAAATAACATCGAAGCCATACAAAGCCAGTGAGCACCAGTTTGAAACACACGGTTGATAACTCAAAGTTAAGCAGTTTTAGAATTCTCCAAATCCAGACCCAATCACGATCAGGGGCCACGATCGGTTACCAAACCAATCGCCAACCCCTAATTTTCTAAACTCAACGTGGCAATACACTTTTCACGCACCTACCCGGGCATCATGGGGCCCCACAAAGATATATGCCCCTGAGCCTACAAACGCGATATATTCGACCCCAAACGCTGTCTGAGCACCGAATATTAAATTAAAGTTGTTTAAGCCTGTCAAGCACATTCCCCGTCAAAACAAAATTGATCCATGGAATATCAATAATTGAAACTACTAAAATTATTAAAATATTTAGTTAAGTGATATTTAGTTATAGCCTTAAATTTTAACCCGGATTTACTTAAAATTATAAACATTCTATGAAATTCATGATAAACGCGCAGACACATTGCACGTTTACCTCTCTGTCTGATTTCGGCGGTTCTTTTGCTTTATCTGCTCTATTTGTGCCGTCATTGTCTATGTGCCTCACATAATTTCTATGTGCCGAAGTACAAACATTGCACGTTTACTTATCTGTCTTGGTGTTTGTGTTTATTATTTTCATGAAAAAGCTCCCCAATTTTCGGACTCCGCAAAGGGGAACGCGCCACGGGATAGGAACCGCTCCGGAGCGTGGAAGGGGCACCCTCCTGGGAAACATCCACCCGGGAAAGATTCCTCACCCGGAACGCGCAGGCGCCACTACCAGATTGCAAAATTACCTCCGTGTACCTACATATTATTATATTCCTACATGTTTCGCATAGTTTTGTTATTAAAAGTTATGTGTTCGACGTTTTATAAGATTTTATATGTCTATTAAGGGGCGTTTACGTTATAAAACGCCCGCCATGTAGAAGAATTGTCCCTGTGTGATCGCGACCATGCCATGATGTATGGTAGTCATAAGGACCATACTATGCAGCATGGGTAATGGTGTCGCGGATACCGTGCTGATTACACTATGGTGTTTTCGACACCCTATGTTTTAAGAGTTGTTCAAAAAAGGCGGGAAAATTAGCTAAGTGCAAATTCAAATTATTTAGGCTAATTGGTTGTATCATACGAACCATGCCGTTTAAAGCTTGGCGTAGGAAGTGCATGGTCAGAGCGTGTACCGTATAAACTCCCTGCCACGGAAAAGCAGCAAGGTATCTTCCCAAAGTATTTTTATCACCACTAGCTAGAAGTTTAAAGTGTTCATGACGTCATACATATATGATGATGGTGTCCGAAAGACCATAGTGTAATGAGAGCATGGTATCCCGCGCACCATTACCCATGCTGCATAGTATGGTCCTTATGACTACCATACATCATGGCATGGTCGCGATCACACAGGGACAATTCTTCGCACATGGTGGGCGATCTATAACGTAAACGGCCCCTTAGAAAGACATATAAGTCTTAGTAAATGTTCGAACACATAACTTTTAATAACAAAACCCTAAAAAACATGTAGGAATATAATAAAATATGTAGGTACACGGAGGTAATTTTGCAATCTGGTAGTGGCGCCTGCGCGTTCCGGGTGAGGAAAAATCTCCCGGGTGGGATGTTTCCCAGGAGGGCGCCCCCTTCCCACGCTCCGGAGCTGGTTCCTATCCCGTGGCGCGTTCTCCTTTGCGGAGTTCTGAAAAATCGGGAAGTTTTCAGTGAAAATAATAAACACAAACATTAAGACAGATAAAGTAAACGTGCAATATTTGTAGTTTTGGCACATAGAAATTATGTGAGGCACATAGATAATGACGGCACAAATAGAGCAGATAAAGCAAAAGTAAGTTGCTGAAATCAGACAAGAGAGGTAAACGTGCAATGTGTCTGCACGTTTATCATGAATTTCATAGAAAAATATTTATAATTTTAAGTAAATCGCGTTAAAATTTAAGGCTATAACTAAATATCACTTAACATAAATATTTTTAATAAATTTTAGTAGTTTCACTTATTGATATTCCACTAAATCCAATTTTGTTTGATGGGCAACGTGCTTGACAGGCTTAAACAACTTTAATTTAATATTCGGTGCTCAGACAGCGTTTGGGGTCGAATATATCGCGTTTGGAGGCTCAAAGGCAAATATCTTCGCGGGGCCGGGACGTCCGGGTACGTGCGTGAGAAGTATATTGCCACGTTGAGTTTAGAAAATTAGGGGGTTGGCGATCGGGTTCGTTAACCGATCGTGGCCCCTGATCGTGATTGGGTCTGGATTTGGAGAATTCGGAAAACTGCTTAACTTTGAGTTATCAACCGTGTGTTTCAAACTGGTGCTCGACTGGCTTTGTATGGCTTCGATGTTATTTGATTTTTACAGCTTTTTGTAATATTTTCATCACCTTTAAATAGTCATCCCTGACTGATAAAAATGCACATAGTTACGGAAGTGTGTCGCATATGTCCATTGTAGTTGTGACGATGTTGCGCGGATGTGCCTACAGTCATCGACCACTATTAGGACATAGCTATGCCACGACACACAACAAATTAACGTAAACGAGCCATTACCTAAAAGCCCCATTTTTTGTTTTGGCATAATTTTATGGACGTTGCGTACACTGAACAAGCAATTGCTAATCGCTAATTTCAAAATAGGTTGGAAGGCGACGCAGGTTAAGTTTACTTATGCATTCAAGCTAATTCGTGCTAAATTGGTAGCTAAGGGCGTGTACGACACTTTAAACAAAAAATGTAGTAGCTAGAGTGTGTCATACATCCTCGGCAAAATTGATTTATGGTATGGGTGTGAAGCCGAATGAGATGAGTCTCCGCGCACTATTGCCGCGCAAAATCAACTGCCAAAGCTTAAATTTCGCGCATTGGACGACTGCTAAAATTAAATTTCGCGCGCCGAACAACTGCCAAAATTTG
The DNA here is from genome assembly GCA_030248225.1 of Trileptium ribeirensis. NCBI lineage: Eukaryota > Metazoa > Nematoda > Enoplea > Enoplida > Thoracostomopsidae > Trileptium > Trileptium ribeirensis. Next base: position 25,125 of record JASANE010013101.1, read on the forward strand.
AATTTACCACGCTGGACCAGTGTCAAAATTTGCATTTCCCACGCTGGACAACTGCCAAAAATTAAATTTAAAAGCGTCGGACAGCCATCAAAATTTGAATTTTCCGGGGCGCTGGCCAACTGCCGAAATTGCGCAGCTGAAACATTTAAATTTGCAGCGTTGGATAGCTGACAAAATTTGAATTTCAAGCGCTGGACAAATGGCCGAAATTCTACTTCCCGCGCTGCTGCAAAGATTGAAATTTCCCGCGTGGGACAACGGAAAAAATTTGGATTTCCCGCGCTGGACAACAGCCAAAATTTGAATTTCTTGCGCTGGGAACAAACGGCAAAACTTGAATTTCCCGCACTGGACAACTGCCAAAAATTGAATTTCCCGCCCTGGACAGCTGCCAAAATTTGAATTTCCCACGCTGCACAACCGCCATAATTTGAACTTCTAGTGCTGGACAACTGACAAAATCTTATCTTCCCTCACTGGACAAGTGCCAAATTTTGAATTTCTCGCGCTGGACACCTGCCAAAATTTTAATTTCCCGCGCTGGACAACTGCCCAAACTTGAATTTTCCAATTGTCCGCGCTGGACAACTGCTAAAATTTGAATTTCCCGCGACTGCGTACAAACTGTCAAAATTTGAATTTCCCGCGCTGCGTCAAATTCAAAATCTGCAGCGTCCCGGAGCCGCCAAAAATTTGAATTTCCCCGCACTGGACAACTGCCAAAATTTTAATTTCCCGCGCCGGACAACTGCCAAAATTTGAATTTCCCGCCCTGGACCACTACCAAAATTTGAATTTTCCGCCATTAACAATTGCCAAAATTTGAATTTCTCGCGCTGGACACCTGCCAAAATTTTAATTTCCCGCGCTGGACAACTGCAAAAACTTGAACTTACCGCACTGGACAACTGTCAAAATTTCCCAGTTTTCCGTGCTGGGCGCTGAAAAAATTCAAATTTGCAGCGTTCGGAAAGCCGCCAAAATTTTGAATTTCCCGCAAAACTGGACAAAAACTGCCAAAACTTGAATTTTCCGCGCTGGACAACCGCCAAAACTTCAATTTCCCGCACTGGACAACTGTCAAATTTCTCAGTTTCCCGCGCTGCCCCCCTGTCAAAATTTAAATTTGCAGCGTCGGATAGCTGCCAAAATTTGAATTTCCCGCGATGGGACAACTCGCCAAACTCAATTTTCCGCGCTGCACAACTGCCAAAATTTAAATTTGCTCGCGCTTGGACAGCTAGCCGAAATTTCGAATTTCCCGCGCTGGGCAGCTGCCGAAACTTGCACCATAACATTAATTTATACATTGAGATATCTACGGCCGATGTGCTATACTGAGTTTTTGGGCTATTAAGGACATATTGTATAGTCGGCGCTGACTAATAGAAAATCCACACAGTCCCGGCAGACTGTCACATATGTCCGTCGCCGTAGCTACGCTGTTACGTCGGACATGCGGACCGCCAGCAATAG
>JASANE010013103.1:0-34940 GCA_030248225.1 Trileptium ribeirensis
TATGTACTAGGACCAGTTCTGGCCCTAAGGGATCCCAGCTGCACCACCGTTTTTCTCTATGTGGTGCCCGGACAACCCCGGCTTCCACGACTCCCCGGTGATCTATGCGATGACCTAAGGGAACCGCTTAGCTTAGCAGGTTGCCGGCGGGTTAACCAGGGTGTTCGGCCTGGCCCCTATATTGGCCCACGTGTCTAATGGTATGAGGTCCCCCGAGGGAGAGTCAACCCTTAGGCCTGCTCACAGGTAATAAGGCTGACTCGCCTTTCCCTCATATTCCACTTAATTCCCTAAGCGGGGTCCTCTGGTCCTAGCGAGATTCCCCGTTGGTGCGTCCCTATGCGCTTTGTCACGTTTCCAATCTTAGAGCGTTGCACAAGGGGCCCAGAAGCCTAGACTATGAGAGTGCGCAACTCCTAAAGGCCTAGTCGAGGCGTGTTCCCTAAATTTTGATTGCTCATGATGACGTAGGGGCACTGAGGCGGAGGCCCCAGTCCCTTAATTGTCAAGAATCTAATCACTAGCGCTGGGTACCGGACGAGGAGCGATGCAGAGCGAAGATTGGCTGTGGGTTGTTCGCGGTAAGGCGCTCCTAAAAATTCAAGTGAACGCCGATACGGCGCGAAGCAGCTAACACAGGGTCATAGATAACTAGTCCGCTACAAGGTAAATTTCGCTTCGGTTTAACTCCGTTAAGTCCTAAAAGGGGCTTAAATTACTTGTGCAAAATCCTGCTGAGATCAGAAATTTAATCAAACATCCCGAACTGCTTCAAAAATGACACACAGTTTAATTGGTTTACTGTTGATCCTTTTGAATTTAGCACACTAGATATATATAACATTGCCCAATCAGGGCACATAGCACTCAACGATAATATTCACAATATGACATGAAATTTTCGGGTGACCTACAAGACACCCTCGGAATACATTTGATGCCATCTTTGAACACGATACCCAAAAATTTTGAAATCGAGTTAGGCCCGACGAAATGCCTCTGAAACCGATGAATTTCCTAACAATTTTCCAGTAGCGATTTTCTGTCCACGTAGCGTTGATTACCTATTAACCTCCGATGGCTTAGTCCATTCGGTAATTCGGACTAAAAAAACAGAGCCCAGCGGTTCCAAATTTTACACAATCTCAACAGCGACTGGAGTGGCTCACAAACGATCTAATTATTCCGAAACTCGCTCCCAGAGAGCTCCGGGAGCGGGTGCCGATATGAATTCTCCCCGTAGTTGCACGGTTAGAGAAACCACATCCCACCCAAGTTTAATACTGTTTAGCTCACCGCCAACTCCAGTCCCTGTTTTCGTTGGCTACTCAACTACTGAGCCTTCCAAAATTTTATTGGGTCCGCAGTCGTTTGCATTGTAAATCAACCAAGAGCAATAATAACACAGCGACCGAATGGGGATTCGATGCTGTAGTTCGATTCCGTACAAACGGGAGACAACTCGTGTTCCCCACGGATGCAAACGGCTACGTCCCTCTAAGCTGATGCACCAAACCTTGAAATAGAAATTTGCGTACTTTGAATTATCTTAGAGCAGAACCTTTGGTCACTCCGAATCACCCTAGAATAAAATTTTACTTGCCCCGAACTACCTTAGAGCAAAAGTCTGGCTCACTGCCCGATGCCTTAAAGCCATTTTGACTAGTACTGTTTAAAAGAACGTTTTCTCGCTTTCAATTGTCTTAGAATGAATTTGGGTCACTCCTCGGACCTGAAAACGAAAAGAGGCGTCCGAGGAGCGGGGAACCATTGGAGATATGTGCGTGCAAAATTTTAGCGAATTTTGAGCGGTTTTGTCAATTTTGTCGGGGCCCGGCCTTTACGGGTATGCGGAGAATCGTCTGACTCTCCAGCATCCGCAAACGCGACCCTTAGTGTGATCGAAAAGAAATCGAAAGCGCCAGGGAAGGCTCTCCACCGTAGGAGTACGGCGAGACACCAACCCTGGTGTGTCTAACAAACAAGCGAAGCGAAAATCTAAAACAAAACAGAAAACCCTAGGAAGTTTGTGTATTGGCGACAACCGCCAAACCTACACTAAAATCTCTCGACTGGCTCCGATCGGGGAATCGGGCAGTCTTCTTTTATACTGTCTACCTACCCCCCTGGTTGGTTTTGCCCCTAGAGCTGTCAAATCTAAAATTTAAAATGTCGAAAATATGGGCAAACATAAACATATGCATACATATTGACGCATTGAAAACCGTAAAATCGTGCACCGTAGTGCCCAAATTGTACATCGCCCGACGGCATTTATAGTAAATACAGTTCGCAGCTACAAGTCGGCAAACAATCAAAACAATAGTAGACACTGGCCAAGCGACAACCATAGCGAGATTAATTGTGTTGGTCGACGAGAAAGCAATGGACAGTGGGGCCCTCTAAACAGGCAGCCGACGAAAACAACTAAACCTCGCGCTGGTCGGCGCGAGGTTTTCAAAATAAAAGAATATATCAGCGCTTCAGGCGCTTTTTGTGTGTTACAGTTTTGGTAGATTTTTGTTAATAATTCGGGAACGAGAAGGAGTAGGCGGCCGGGGGTGGGATCATATCCATGCCCTGGCTGGTCGCCTACTGACTAAATTAAAATATCTTAGGTCCTCCCTATAGGTGGCCCATTAGAGGCAGATTAATGCGTGCACGATAGGGAAATTTTGGGTCCCAAGTGAGTTAGGGGCATCCTGTGGAAATCCGTTGGGGCGGATGGCCCCGGTTTATGGTGGGATGATTAGAATCGGACCTAATTGCGGTATAGGGCTCCAAAAATCGGGAAGTTTTGGTTTTAGATCTGGTGATTTAGGGCCTTAAAGTTGGATAGCTTAAACGCCGGATTGAGGGTCCCTAAGTACATACGCGTTGGGGTTAGGTTGACCAGCAAGACCAATTTTGAAGCCTTAGAGATCCCTTAACACGATGTTATCACCCCCTTTTGCCTGAACATTAAAACCATCCCAGAATTTCCAAAATTTGTACACCCCCTGGAAAATGAAACTTTTCTTACGCTGAGCCAACTTTATGAAATCCTTCATTACGTATCCAAATCTCCCACACAATATCTATGTACATAGCATAACTGCCAGCCTCCTGCGTGTCAGGACAGATCCCCGTAAGTCCGAATTCAAAAGAAAACCCCTCTTCTGAACTTTGATGAAGATCCTGCACTTTACCTCGGTCCATCCTGACACACAGGGCATGCGCAACTTCCATTTGACATTTGCAACAAATATTGACGCATTATATATAGGTGCACACGTTGGTCCGGGATGCGCACCGGAATCGACCCTTGGGCACTTAATTCAACAAGATTGTTAAGTCGATTGGTGATAAAAACGTGAGGTCTTCCCCCTTGTCCCCGGCCGATCCGACTACGCATCCGTCCCGCGTTCCAATACTAATCACTGATACAATAATACAACAATTTTATTCATGCATGATGTAATAGCATCCTGGGATCGATCGGACACCTTCACAACGAAATTTTGATTCTATTTTAGGTGCGAAATCATCCCGCGCACCTCGGGCTGGTGGAGCGTGATAACACAGTTATGGCATACGATACAATGTTTTATTTTATTCACAAGAAACATCAATACAACAGTAAATCCTTGGATCACGCTCCACCGGTATCCGATCGCCCGTTACCCGTTGAATTTTGAGGCCTTCATGGCCGGATTTTGAATGTTTAGGATAACACGAAAAACTCGGGCTGTTACAATGTACACGGTGTCCGCGGCACCATTACTTCAGCTGCATAGTATATCCTTCCTACTACCATGCACCATGGCATGATCGTGATCACACAGAAAAAATCTTCCCAAAGCGGGCGTTTAACGTAAAAGTCGCATTAGGCATTGTAGCCCAGCTTCGCAAGGTAAATACCGCTACCAACACAACGTGGGCACAGCTGTCGCACAGGTGTTGGACTGGCCACACGTCGTTCCCTTCAATCTTGGGTGACGAACTCCTCCAGTTTTTAAATACCGATAGCCGTCACAAAAATCACGTCCCTACCAGTACCCCGAAGAAACTAACCTAAAATAACACGTATGCAAATGTTCTAAAGTTTCAACGCACCAGAGAAAATATTCATAAAATTGATAGACATGACGACAAGGCGTCAATAATTCATTTCGCGTCAGAATAAATCGTGTTTTCGAAGAGTTTGTTATATAGGAGGCCACACCCGCAACCACTAGCTATAAATATTGTTCGTCTTCTTTAAAGCTTGCGGCTGGTGCAGCGTAGCAACAAAGGAGAACTAAAAAATATATGTTCTGAAATATAGAATTGTGTAAAATCATTTTAAAATGTTTAGCTTTTAGGTTTGAGAGGTGAAGCTGTGGCAATGGTTTCAACTGAAGACAGTTCATTGGCATATTTTCTGACATTTAACTTATATAATTTCCTATTACATATAGTTGTAAAGTCTTTTGAGTATTGTAGCTCTTGGTTGTAAGTAGTTAATACTGCGTAAAATTCAGTCCTTATAACATGCTATATTGAAACAGTTGTCACATTCGGTGTTTCTATGTGCTTGTCGGAGCTAAATGTGGCTTTGTGGTAGATTAATCTGGTTGATTTGCGTGCTCTTACATCGATCTCGTACTTATCTGCGACTAAACTGTAGCACACCAAAAGCCCAGGTGTTTAGCAGCGTTACTCCAAGAAGGGGGCGTGAAGTCGGACGAACCAAATAAGATTAATAAGTTGTATGATTTTTAAAAAATCTAATATTGGGCTAGGCTTGAGCTCCAGTGTCAGGCTATTATTCAATTCATTGAAGTGAATGATCGAAAGTCACTTGTACTATACGTTTAATCTATGCTGCATCATTAAACATTTCTATTGGTCGGATTGAAACAATCAACACAGCCACATATTAGCAGGAACAAATTTATTTAAGACTTATACCGTTTAATAGAACGAAATTCACCACTGACGTTATACGCAATGTTACCCTGAACTAAGCGAAAACTCCGTTCCACCTGCAACCCTAAGCCTTGCCTTGTTGATACTATACAGCACAAATACAATTGCTTTTATCATATATATTTAGCAATCCCGAAAACCGATAGGACACGTTCGATTGGCCTACGTACATCTATATTGGAAAACTGGCAAAGTTTGACTATTTTTGGTTAGAAATTTACCAAGTTGCGGTTTCCCAGTTATCCAGCTTTACGCTGATTCTAACAGTTTCCCGTTTTCTCGTTTCCCGAGTTTGCAACATTTACAGTTTCCTAGGTTTTACAGTTTCCCCGAGATTTCCGTTTACCAACTTTATGTAGTTACTTTCCAGTCCCCGAGTTTTCTATTTCCAACGTTTTCCAGTTTCCGGCTTCCAACTTTATAGTTTCCTAGGTTTTCCAATTTCCACAACTTTATGCAGTTTTCAATCCTCCCATTTTCAGTTTCCCAACCTTTTCCAATTTCCCAAGGTTTTCAGTTTCCCGAATTTTCCTCTTTCCAACTTTATGCAGTTTCCAAACATTTTCTGGCTTCCAACTTTCCAGTTTCAAGAGTTCCGCGTTTCTCAACCTTTTCAAGTTTCCCCAATATTTTCTACAATTTTCAAACGCTTTTCTACATTTTCTAGTTTCTCACCATTTTGCCGTTTAATAATTTGTAGGTCCCAAATTTACGCATTTCCCGTTTTCCAACTTTATAGTTTCCTAGGTTTTCCAGTTTCGCGTTTTCAACGTTCACCGTTTCCAAACACTTTCTGGGTTTTTAAGTTTGCCGTTTTCAGTCTTCAGTTTGCCATTTTCCCGTTTCCCAAGTTTATGCAGTTTACAACACTTTCCCAAGTTTCCATTATTTTCTCGATTCCCAAATTTATAGTTTCCAACATTTCCCAATTTTCCCGTTTTCCAGCCTTAGGAAGTTTTCAACACTTTCGGTTTCCTGTTTCCCAGCTTTATTGTTTCCTAGGTTTTCCAGTTTCCAACGCTTTCCGGTTTGCCAAGTTTCTAACAGTTTTAGTTTCACAATTTTCCGTTTTTTAACTTTATGGTTTCCCAATTTTACCGTTTGCCACGTTTTGTAGTGTCCCAATCTCTAGCTTCCACATTTTCCAATTTTCTGGTTTCCCAACTTTATGTAGTTTCCTGCACTTTTCCGTTTCCCATGTTTCCAACATTTCCAGTTTCCCAATTTTCTAGCTTTATCCAGTTTCCATCACTTTCAGTTCCCGAGTTTCATATTTTCCAACATTTTACATTTTCCCTATTTTACCCTTTGCCACCACATTGTTTCTCAACATTTTCCGTGTAACCCGACATGTGGTAATAGAAGCGCCCTATTAGTATTTTGCGGGCAACGGAAAGCCGTTGTCTTCGATTTGCGTGCAATCGTTGCACGAAGTGTCTACGGTGTGCAGTTCGTGCACCCGGGTGAAAGACGCATTATCCAATTTTTTTGTTTCCAAAGTTTCCCAATTTTCCAACTTTATAGTTACCTAGGTTTTCCAGTTTCCAAACACTTTCCGGCTTCCCCTCTTGTCCCAAATTTCCCGTTTCCCGCATTTTCATGTTTCTTAACATTTTCCCGTTCACCAATTTCTACTTTCCACATTTTCACGTTTCCCAACTTAATGTAGTTTGCAACACTTTCCTGTTTCTCGAGTTTTCTGTTTCCCACGTTTTCCTTCAAACTTTATAGTTTTCTTGTTGTTGCAGTTCCCCAAGATTTCCGTTTCCCAAGTTTATGCAGTTTCCAAAACTTTCCCGTTTCCCTGTTTCCGTCCCAAGTTTCCAGATCTTCCTAACATTCCATTTCCCATCTTTCCCACAGATCCAATTTCTATAAAATATATTAATATATTAAATATCCGTAGTTTAAAACATAAATAAAATAACCAATTTTATGTGTGTCTGTTATTTAAGACACACATTATAAAATATAATTTTCCATCGGGAAAGAGGACGCCCTTAAAGTTGCCATGGGCCAATGTTACAATATAAAATTTACTGCAGTAAATAATGTATAAATCAAACACATGTGGATACATTATGCTGCGACAGCAAAGCAAGCATTGGATCCTGTAAATCTACACATTAAAACTGTCTGTAGATCTGCAAATGTCCTGCAGATGAACGCTTCAACTTTGATGCATTGATAAGATAGTACTTTTGCGTCTGTACCATTGAGGCAATCCTGAACATATACAGTATTGTATGTTTGATTTGTTGATAACAGTGCGTGTTGAATGTATATATTACCAACACTACAATAAATATATAATGCTAAATAATGAATAATAAATAATAATGTAATAATAATAATAAATAATAATAATAATGTAATAATAAATAATGTGTAACTTTTAAACAATCAAACTGTAGTGACAGCCAATTTTGCACAATCTAATGTTGGTACACAACGCCTCCGGTTGCTACATGCTATTTCCTAGGATATTATCTGGTTCATTGTTTATTTTCTTCAGATCTGCTATAAAGTTAACACAACTCTACATAACACCGTTTGGCGACTCCTGATTTTTAGGATACTTAACAAATCATAGATGTCAATTTTAGGCTCAAATATTGCGCCGCTATTATAGAGAAGGTAGGTATTATCCAAGAGTCCTTAAATACTGCTTTCAGATGGCAAAATTAAACAATATGTATATGTTGTCATTGTGTCACGTAAAGTTCTGAAAATTCAATCGGAAGTTGATATATATACTGAATAAGCAAAAAGACAGCCTGACGGCCAAACAGATAATACAGAAAGAAATTAACATATAGATTAGATATAGTGGCTATAAGTATGTAGGATAACTTAATGTTAAAGTTAACACTTATGTATATATTCCTAGAAATCTTGAGATAATAAATCTTACAAGTAACCGACTGACGATGAAAAGAAATTGATCATAGCATATATAAAATGTGTGTAACACAACAATAGTACACAATATAGAAATCTTTTATACAAATATTATAAGATTGAATTACGGATCCGGTATGGATTTGGTCTTTTCAGCCCGGACTGCAACCAAAGCATAATCACTGTCACCCGAACGGGACCGGAATTGAGGTTGCTTACTGGTTAGCAGACCTTAAAGTTGTATTCAGAAATATATTCTATTCACATAAAATGTTCTGAATCAATTATATTTTCGTTTATATTCAATGTTAAACTCATGATGTCTTAAATAATTTAATTACAAATTTTGTTCTGTAGCTTTTTGCTCTTGAGAAATTGGTTACTAAAATCAGCCGATCAGTACATGTCACAATAAATTAAGTAAAAGCACATTAAACTATATTAGATTCTATCAGCCCTTGAAACTGTTTAAGTCTCTCTATATAGTAATATAATCTCACGGTGCAGTAGTTTACGTTGACATTGTCCATCTATGGTGTACTTCAAAGCGCCTGGTCAATGGATCGAAAACATTGGAAACATATTTTTTGTGCTGGACAAGACTGCTCCTAGGGTAAAAGTGAGGCGGGTCTCCAACCAATTTTCTCATAATTGAGATATTAATATCGCCTCCGTCTTATGCTAAAATGTCATCATAACTGTACTAATAATACATTCTTGTGATGCTAAAAACGTCCATGTGGCAGTCAGGTCTTCAAACATTTTACCGTTTTTTGTATATAGTATTAATCACCTGTATGAAATAAAGTCAATAGCTGCGCTGTAATTGAGGTAATTATCTAGTCCCATTTTGGAAATAGTTTTGGGTTTAATAGAACCCATGGTACAAATACGGCGATTATAGTAATAGATACGAACCTGCAAAATTTAACCAAAATTTCGTACCACTGTTGTTCTCAAATTATTTGAATTGTTAGCAACCTTCTTTTTAGTGTCGAAACCAAGCTGCGTTTCAGATGTAAAAAGAATAATGCTGAAAGTATATTATACTACAACGGATCTGTGTTTAAAATTTCCTTGACATTCATTATATATCTACTGCAATTAAAATGTGAATAGGTAAATTAAATTGTTACTGATCCTTAATGGTCGGTGTTCCTTAATATACTAATCTAACATACAAAAATGTAATCATCGACACTGATGAAAGCCAGCATGTCTATACAACACCAAAAATACGATAACATTTATCACAGTATATAATTCACTACATTTCAAACAATGTATACCTAATTAAGTGAGACAAACGTTTGTTTGCGGTCTGTTAAAGCTAGACAATCGCAAGAAACAATTTTATTATAAACTGCGCATGAAGTGTAAACTTATAATTTTTTCTTCCCAAAAATATTCTCATAGATTAACCGCTATGTTATATGTTAGTTCATATTCATCCCTTTTTATACTTACCCATTATGCTATACTTTTACACTGCATTCGGAACTACGAGCATTTTCGAACCGCATGATCCGTCTAGTGTTTGGTTCTATAGGGCAGTGACCCGGCAACGAAGTTTAGCTTTTTAGTTGTGCTGCATATGTAAAACCGGTTATTTCAAATGTATTAGAACTGTAAAATGTGAACGATTTCAGGAAACAATATTTTTAAATGCATTTGCTCTGGTAGAAAGACTTACATAAATTTTATAACCTTCTAATGTTACGTGCCGTGCTAAAAGAAATTACGGGTAATCCGTCGGTTTATTATCAAGCTACACAAGAATAAAGCAAAATCCACACTGTTTGCAAAAACGCAATAGAATGGTGCACCATTTTGGGTTTCCCGTTCATTATTTGAAAGCGCTATTAGAGTGAGACCGATATCATAGGTTTGTAAATAATTTTAATCAGTGCGAAAAGTTGATCCAAATCGGTTCACCTGCTATGTCAAAACAAAACAACTACATACACTTGAGTTCTGACTTTACATATGTTGGTGTAAAGAACGGATAGTTCACCTCTGGTTAGCAACTGGTGCCAACACTCTTGAAGCACATAATATATCATGTATTTTAACCTTTTAAAGCCTGAGCTAGTGTGAATTGTACAATGATTGACAAACTCAAGCCCGCGCTGCGGATAAAACCCCGATGGCATGTGTGAGGACGACGTACGCAAACCGTTTGCCTATCTGGTAGCTTTTGCTCGGTTCGTTAAGGAACCTCCTAAAGTGACCGAATAACAATGCGCGTGCAAACATACGCACGCTACATATTTAGCTTACACAATGTCGCGCAATATGCGCTAATGCTGATCGGTTGGGCATGAAAGGGTTAATACGAAAGTTCCATTTCAATGAAAATAAATTAGTCGCACCCTCCAGTCCGTTCACGAGATATAGATGCTACAATAAAATTAACGTTTAATAGCCAAATATTATGATAAACTATCACCGCTCACGATCACTATATTGACGTGCCACAATTTCACGCAGTTGAAAAGTGACGTCATCCACAGGACACGTTGTATCACATTTATGAATTTGCTGTTAGTAAATTATTTAGCGGATTTTTTTGGAAAATGATTATCGCGTTATCTTCAAGAACAAGTTTATACTTTAGGCAGGGCGTGAATCAAATATATATAGTATGCTGAAAAGCAAATCTCTTAAAAGCAAAAAATTCAGAATTATTTGTTAAATCTTGCTACAAAAATTTTTAATAAAGAAGTGCAGATAATTAGTCGTTACAATATTCCACTTATGTACACCCAAAAGCGACAAAGACAAAATACTATAACTGTATAATTTGATAAGAATGGTAAAACTCACAAGCAACATTAGATTTCTCTCACTATAAATTTGTAAATATGCACACAATTTCAACGTTAGCCACCATTGTATGTTCCTAATTATTAGAATGTTTACAACACCCCAGATTCTACATATCATAATACAATGCAGTGCTTCGTCACAATCTCGTTTCACAACGCGCAACGTGCCAACTTGCATTTCGAATTTTTAGTTAGCCAACACAATCTCATTTTACGAATGATAGTTGGCATAGTTTGCGAGCATCATATAATGTGAAGCTTTCAAAACACTAAACGGCTACATTTTAGTTCGATTTTTCAGTACAAAAATCAAACGGGAACTAAGGCGTGTTCACATGCTCAAACTTTTTGCTCAAAATTTTTACAGGAAAATTGCAATATTTCGAACTTTGGGATCAAAATTTAGTTCTGACATTTCAAGGATATTCCTGCAGCCTATAATCGACGAGATGTATTACCTGAAACACAAGTTCACACATACCAAAAACGCAAAAAATGCTTTCAAATTTTGATCAAAATTTGAGCAAAAAATTTGTTAACCGGTTAGTTGATAGTTTAGGCTCAATCGTTATTACGTCAATATTTTGCTTCTTAAAATTTTAGACGTATTGCCCGAAGCGCCAAATTTGTGTTGTTTTGTATGCTTACGGATTGATGGCACCATTGCCAATTGCTATTAACAGAAGGGGGTGGTAGTGGGGTACCTTATGTTTACTCATGCATTACTTTTTACAAATGCCCACAATCGTTCCACAAAATAACTTCTTCAGATAAAAACAGAAATACATACGCAATTCATGTTAAATTAATAAAAATTCCGCAAATTTGCATTATTTGCAACCGTAAGCATCCATTATAATAAAACAGTAATTGATACGTCTTGCTTTGGCCATGGTTAGTACCAAAAAAGCTGAGCGTAGATAGAACTAGATCCTAATAAATTTCCCACCAAAAGATACCATATAGAATTTTTGTTTACTCGAAATCATCCAAATTTTATAAAGTTGAGAATTTTAATTCAGCATAAAATCCAAATCGATCGAAAACTGATCGAAACTTCAATCGGGTTTATTGCCCTGATTTCTGGCCACGATAAAAAATGTGTCCTAAATAATGTATACCGGCTGCAAGCCGCCGTGTTGTCCAAACACTACGGACCTACCAGGACCAGCTTATAAATCTGGATTGGGCTATTCGTACAAATGAGACGTACTGGTCTACTCATCAGCATGAACACCATGAGTATGTAAGTGTTCATGGTCCAGATAGCACTGCAATAAATTTACTACTACTGTTACGCATCACCCACGTGCTACATACATTCGTATATTACTACACTAACAAATGCGGTACAATTCAACTTGCAAATACATTGTCACCTATATATTGTATAAAAATGTAATCTAATATTTATGTCAATCAATTAACTCAATAATCTACTCATCACAGTACGGCGGTGCAGCCTCAGTGTAGGTTAAAGAAATTCTCTGCACTTTAAAATATGATTACAATAGGAGCACATAAAGCTCAATTAGTGTCTAACAGGGTCTAACGAAGGGTTTCACTGGCTAGCATACCATAACCTCGCCTCGCAAATTATTAGTATAGGCATTTTGTAACGTTTGCTTAACTTACACAGCCTAGTGGAACTGAAAGCATAAGGATCTAAGAGGCAGTCTTTTATCATAATGAATCAATAAAATCTATAAAAACATGTTAAATGTGTACAACACTGATAATACGATACTAAAATAATGACACGGAGCATAATAAATTATATCTGAAAATGAAAAATACCAAAATAAATAAAATAATTGGGCAACAACAATGATATGACTGGTGGTAAATCACCGCGTCCGAGTAGAATTATCATCAATTTTTTGTCAGCTACCACAGGGTACTTCTTTTTTCTCGATCGTACCTGAAAAATAAGTTGCAAATTATTATCATTGTGTACATATGGTTCTCACAGGTTTCAAATAACGGTTTTATCTGATACCACGTATGATATATATACTGACATATAACTACTCGGTGGAAACATTGTTCAGAGGAATAACGATATCATGTCAAGTTTTCCACCAAAATTGTAGGGGTTTGGGCTAAACTTGACATGAGCACCGTAGGGCTAAATTTTGACGTTTAATTGCGAGAACAGGCTAGCCAGATGCTTAGGCAAAGACTTTGGATTTAGGCTTAGCCTCTGAGGGGGGACTGACCTACGGTCACTCCAGGGAAGGAAAAGCTGGCCATGATACGGAAGAGACAAACTTGACATGATTCGAGCATCATTGTAACAATTGGTGGTACGGAAATGCGACCCATGCCATGCCCCGAATTGCGGACAACAGTGAAGAGTGATAAGCAATTATCAACAAATTGCTAAGATTTTGTGCCCGGATAGTAGAATATGGTTTTAGAGAGCCCAACCAGTAAGGAAATAACCTATTATTTAAGGTAAATATCATATGTGTACAAAGCCCAATTCGTATAATTATACGTCCATTAAGCAGTTATCAAGTTATCCGTTATCAAAATATATTTATTTACAGCTCAACTGACGTCTTTAACGTGTGACTAACTGTTAACCGTTAAAATATATTTATTTACAGCTCAACTGACGTTTTTAACGTGTGACTAACTGTTAACCGTTAAAATATATTTATTTACAGCTCAACTGACGTCTTTAACGTGTGACTAACTGTTAACCGTTAAAATATATTTATTTACAGCTCAACTGACGTCTTTAACGTGTGACTAACTGTTAACCGTTAAAATATATTTATTTACAGCTCAACTGACGTTTTTAACGTGTGACTAACTGTTAACCGTTAAAATATATTTATTTACAGCTCAACTGACGTCTTTAACGTGTGACTAACTGTTAACCGTTAAAATATATTTATTTACAGCTCAACTGACGTCTTTAACGTGTGACTAACTGTTAACCGTTAAAATATATTTATTTACAGCTCAACTGACGTTTTTAACGTGTGACTAACTGTTAACCGTTAAAATATATTTATTTACAGCTCAACTGACGTCTTTAACGTGTGACTAACTGTTAACCGTTAAAATATATTTATTTACAGCTCAACTGACGTCTTTAACGTGTGACTAACTGTTAACCGTTAAAATATATTTATTTACAGCTCAACTGACGTTTTTAACGTGTGACTAACTGTTAACCGTTAAAATATATTTATTTACAGCTCAACTGACGTCTTTAACGTGTGACTAACTGTTAACCGTTAAAATATATTTATTTACAGCTCAACTGACGTCTTTAACGTGTGACTAACTGTTAACCGTTAAAATATATTTATTTACAGCTCAACTGACGTCTTTAACGTGTGACTAACTGTTAACCGTTAAAATATATTTATTTACAGCTCAACTGACGTCTTTAACGTGTGACTAACTGTTAACCGTTAAAATATATTTATTTACAGCTCAACTGACGTTTTTAACGTGTGACTAACTGTTAACCGTTAAAATATATTTATTTACAGCTCAACTGACGTCTTTAACGTGTGACTAACTGTTAACCGTTAAAATATATTTATTTACAGCTCAACTGACGTTTTTAACGTGTGACTAACTGTTAACCGTTAAAATATATTTATTTACAGCTCAACTGACGTCTTTAACGTGTGACTAACTGTTAACCGTTAAAATATATTTATTTACAGCTCAACTGACGTCTTTAACGTGTGACTAACTGTTAACCGTTAAAATATATTTATTTACAGCTCAACTGACGTTTTTAACGTGTGACTAACTGTTAACCGTTAAAATATATTTATTTACAGCTCAACTGACGTCTTTAACGTGTGACTAACTGTTAACCGTTAAAATATATTTATTTACAGCTCAACTGACGTCTTTAACGTGTGACTAACTGTTAACCGTTAAAATATATTTATTTACAGCTCAACTGACGTCTTTAACGTGTGACTAACTGTTAACCGTTAAAATATATTTATTTACAGCTCAACTGACGTCTTTAACGTGTGACTAACTGTTAACCGTTAAAATATATTTATTTACAGCTCAACTGACGTCTTTAACGTGTGACTAACTGTTAACCGTTAAAATATATTTATTTACAACTTACATAGAACATTGATAACAAATGATTTTGAAGCAACACCAGACTGTCGAGCGACCTCTGCCGGTCCGTGGTCCAACTGATGATTCCGTGCCGTACAATGAACGTTAATATTGCGTTTCTCGTTCGGAACCACAATACTAATATTCGAGATGGAAATTGAGCCTTAAAGCAGTTATAAATAACCATGTATACCAATTTTATTCTATAAAATTAAAAATTAATTTCAAATAAACATATTTTACATATATATTTATGTGTAGCAAATTATTAACGCATATTCACATATTATGTAATTCCGATGCCCAATTTTACGGCCAATATTTAATTATAATTCAAATTTAAAAATACATCAATCTTGCCTGGCTCACCTCTACCATGTAGCGATGGTTGAACGGTCATTCGTTGCTCACGAACTGGTTTGCCATCGACCAACCATGTGACTTGGGCCGACGGATGCGATTGACTAGAACGGCAGCTGAGTTCAACGTTTTGGCCAATTGTTGCGTCGGTGGGACCAAGGATTTCTACCGAGTCCGGGCCGTCTAAAACAACAAAAACGAAAATGGCAAAAAACGGTCGTTGACTATACGGCTAAAATTTGATGATAATCGCCTCGTCTTAACACATTAGTTAGTTACAAAATTTTCTATTTTTGTAAAAATATTATTGGCTGCTATACTAGTAAGTTTACCGAGATTGTAGAGCGCAGTGAAGCATAAGTACACCTACGCCTCTTGCGTGCACAGTCAATCAGCACTCGATAGTACACGACCAAGTGCTATATGTGGATATCACACAATAATGCACAAGTCAGAACAAAACAAACACCGACAATCAGTTTCCCATGGGCGAAAATCCCAAGTGCAAGCTATCAGCCTCCCAGGACATCACAATAAAATTAGGAATTTTGGGTCGAAGAACCATGCGGGCGCCATATTCCCGTACCCGTAGAACTATGGGTCGCACAGCAAAATCAACACCGGCAAAGAGTTTCCCATGCTCGAAACACCCCAAGTAAAACTTTTCAGCTGCCCAAGACGTCAGAACAAATATTCAAATTTGGTTCGGGGAACCACGTGGGTGTCATATTTCAAATCCCATAACTCCAGAACCGAAGTCTTAATCGAAAAAAGGCATCGGCATTTATCATTTTTCTATGAAATAAAACCAACGGAAGAAAAAAATCGAAAGTTAAGATAAAAATAACCTTGCTTGAGTGGTACTAAAATAGGGTAAAAAACTCTTATTTTGAGCAGATCAAGTATTCGACGAAATTTAAGCTAGTAAGATTTACAAAACAAATTTGATTCTAAAATCAATTATTTATACTTAGTTACACATTTCTCACAACCATATCACCTAAAAGTTAAAGTTAAATTATCTAAGACGCAGCTACTACAATTGTTATTCGAAAAAATAATTGTGTCAAATTTTGAACATACGATGCTTATTGGTGTTATTAAGTATATACATCACTACATGGCTCAAACCTATTTACCTGTAAGATGAGTTACAAGATTAGCACCGGGCCAACAAACCAGGGTTTTGTTTGCATAATCCCAAATTCTGAAGAAACAGCGTCAACATATATATCCCAAGCAGGTTTCAAATTCGGTTAATCTTCACATAACCACATAACTATATCGCCAAAATCAATAAATAACTGTTCTTTTTTCTTACAGTTTTAAAATAAATTGGGACCAAGCAGCAATCATGATTTATGAAATATGTAGCATGTTCAAAAAACCGATAACAAATTTTACACTTTTTGAAGACCCATTACTTTAAACTCAAGTCCCTACCCGACCACCGTAAAACAAGCTATTTCTAACATTTGTCTTGCGGCCGATTCAAAAAAGCCTAAATTTTTTTCATCAAATTCTCTGGCGTTTGGCATGTTTCAATGGAAAACAGCAGGGTTGTAGGTCTACCTTCTGCAGAGACAATGCTACCTAAGCTTATTTTGGCTATCACGTAGCCGAGAAAAAATTAAAAATGACTGATCTAGCTTTCTCGGTCCAGATTACAAATGGAGACTATCAGCAGTCTCACAGTATGAAAAACAGGTGGCCTCGACCCCCTGACCCCACGTCATCACTGCAAAAACCGCTATTTAAAAATTATTTTAAGATTACTGCTATCTTAGATTTTTGTTTCTGATCATATAGCTTCACTAATAATAAATAATTTTGAATCTTTTCCAAAATAAGCCTTGCACTAAACTTCCAGAGAAAGGCTTATAAAAGCAACTCTTCCATTTTGCCAGCAACTCCAGTTTAGTCGTTATGATGGCTCCGTCATGGGTCCCCACTTACAGTAAACACTAAGACGAACAGTGGACGAAAGCGGTGTCAGCGTGATTGCATTTGACGCTTCGCAACGATATTCGGCCTCGTCATCAGATTCGTCAACAGTAAACTCGTAATCGTTTCGTGTCACCTAAAAACAATTAAATAATATTTTTTACTTTTAATTACATAGCTAGTCGTATATATAAATTTTAGGTTGGGTATTAATAAACTTATACGCAGTTCCACATCTGTGCTCCTGTAGAATGTCCAGTCGTAGCTTCAACAAATTTGAATGCTGTAGTTCATTTCTTAAGCATGGACGCATAGCCTGGAAACGGCTTTGCGAAGTACGCTATTTCTGGCGCTACAGTGTCAGAAATAAAATGTACTGCAGTATCCTGCGAACGTTAGTAAGCATGCTGTGCAGACGGCGTTGAATGAACGCTCACTTTCGAGCCGCATGAACGTGCTTGAAAAGCGAAATACTTAAAATGCACGGCAGAATCCTGCGAACGTTAGTAAACATGCTGTGTAGAGGGCGTTTAACGAAAGCTCATTGTCAAGCTGCATGAACGCGCTTGAAAAGCAGGGCACTGCAGTAAATGTATAGTCTCGAATGTATATATCATAGGAAATGACTAAATTGTGTTGCATGTATCGAGACACCATGCAGATCATGCTAGTGTCTTTGCTCTCTGGATACATTAGTTGATCAAATTCCACTACGATGGATAATGTGTGCAATTTTAACTCTTCCCACATAAAAATTTTTAATGGCTATATTGATTTGGTTTAATCGTATTTGTCTCTGTTTGGTTTCTTTGGTTTAATTGGCTGAATAACAGCGGCCAACAAATAAGAAACCCCTTCTACGGAAGCAGGTGCACTTAGTGCATTTGCACAGGGATTCTTACCAACATCATTATGACGGGCAGAATTGTTTCATGTATCAAAGACTGTTATTTTTGATGATCAATTGCTTCTTAGCGCGCAATATAAGGATAAATTAACTCTTTAACATTAACTATATAAGTCCTGTGTCAATTTTGATTTCAAGTACTTATGAACAACGATTTCGTGTCATTCAAACCAACAACGGTGGATTGCAAGAAACTTTCTGTACCCATAGTGAAGTTTAGAGCAGATATTGCTTATTTTCTTAAGCCTCTCTGAAAGTGAGGGAACATCAGTTAGCGTGCTCTAGGGCTGCGAGTCTGACCCGTCCCTAAGAAGAAGAAGAAGAAGTAAGCGTACAAGTATGTTCTATACAAGACGAGTTTAGTTAGTGCAGCGTTTTGAAAAATACTTGCTTTTTGTTGTTGAACAACGGCAAGCATTAAAAGAGTTAAGCATGTGGTTTCCTAAATTGTGATTTAAACATTCGGTCTCCAAAATCTCAGTAAAACAAAAAGTGTAGCACAAGATTAATTGAAGATAGCATAGAATTGGAGACAGCGTTTTGAAAAATACTTGCTTTTTGTTGTTGAACAACGGCAAGCATTAAAAGAGTTAAGCATGTGGTTTCCTAAATTGTGATTTAAACATTCGGTCTCCAAAATCTCAGTAAAACAAAAAGTGTAGCACAAGATTAATTGAGGATAGCATAGAATTGGAGACAGCGTTTTGAAAAATACTTGCTTTTTGTTGTTGAACAACGGCAAGCATTAAAAGAGTTAAGCATGTGGTTTCCTAAATTGTGATTTAAACATTCGGTCTCCAAAATCTCAGTAAAACAAAAAGTGTAGCACAAGATTAATTGAAGATAGCATAGAATTGGAGACAGCGTTTTGAAAAATACTTGCTTTTTGTTGTTGAACAACGGCAAGCATTAAAAGAGTTAAGCATGTGGTTTCCTAAATTGTGATTTAAACATTCGGTCTCCAAAATCTCAGTAAAACAAAAAGTGTAGCACAAGATTAATTGAAGATAGCATAGAATTGGAGACAGCGTTTTGAAAAATACTTGCTTTTTGTTGTTGAACAACGGCAAGCATTAAAAGAGTTAAGCATGTGGTTTCCTAAATTGTGATTTAAACATTCGGTCTCCAAAATCTCAGTAAAACAAAAAGTGTAGCACAAGATTAATTGAAGATAGCATAGAATTGGAGACAGCGTTTTGAAAAATACTTGCTTTTTGTTGTTGAACAACGGCAAGCATTAAAAGAGTTAAGCATGTGGTTTCCTAAATTGTGATTTAAACATTCGGTCTCCAAAATCTCAGTAAAACAAAAAGTGTAGCACAAGATTAATTGAAGATAGCATAGAATTGGTATTAATTACTACAATAGATACCAGCAGGTTATTATAGCCTAAATATTGCAGTTACAATAAATAAACATCGCGGCAATAATTTTCGAACGGTGCCAACAAAAATTTCTGGCCTTTACCCCTTGATAAGCGCGGGCGTCGCCATCGATTTTTTGATTATTTCGAAACCATTCAACCCGTGGACGTGGATTGCCTTTGTCGACCGTACATTGGAGACGCAGCGTTTGCCCAGCATATAGAAATGTATCCGGAGTATAGCCAGCAATCTGAGGTACGCTTGGTGGATCTAAAATATAATATTTTTAACTATAAAACAGTTTAACTGAATTATATGATTATATGCATGATGTTATATAATTATATATTGATATAACACACTTGTGGTCGCGTGGTCCTTTGAACAAAAAACGTAGGCTTCACAATGATGAGGTCAAGTGTTCGCGCCCTCCTTCGCGCACAATCCTCGTGGGTAAGAATCTAAGGTCTAGTTGTAGATGGTCCACTTTAAAACTAAAGCGGAAATAAAATTTGTCCCTGAAATAATAAAATTACTTTCTCTACATTGCACCTGGAAAATAACTGGGTACGTACAATTTAATACAACACACAAGTTTTCAAATTACCAAGCAATTACTGTATTATAAGATAACTTCGCAGAAAATTACTGGGTGCATCAAACATTTTAGCGCCCGTAAAGTTTCAAATTTATGGGTTCTATGTATCACCATGAAAATCTCGAGGAAGGTTTGATTTATCCTTCAGATTTAAAGCGGATTATGCTCTATTGCTCTAGGGTACTCACTTGTAGAATGATAGCGAGATTCCTTGGAAGCTAAACAGTGTTTCCTTGTCGGAGTTGGCAATCCTTTCAACTGTGCTTGCGATTGCAACGAAACCGGATATCAGCACCTGTACCCTAAGTATAACTTGGGACCTTTAATATCTTCAATATTACAGTTATGACGAGACCTACTACTGATAAGACCTTATTTGGGATAATTAATAACTCAAACAATTCGACAACAGCTACAACTACTGACTGGTAATGGTGGGTAATCCTGCTTCTAAATTAGTTAAAATCCCTGCACTGCATCAACATGTTTGCATCAAATCGAGAAACCTAACACTCTTACAATGTTTGACCCAGCTCGGTCCGAACGAAAAAAAATTTGAAATAAATTGAAACATACGAACCAGTAGGAGTTGAATAAAATTCAGATAAATTTTACAAATAAATTTATAAGATTTACAAATTGTGCTGATTTCAGGTAAACAATGTAGGTTCAGTCATGTTCATTAGGGATTTGTTGAATTTGAGGAGACCAATTGGCAACTGAACATTACAATGTTGTTATGCGGCGAACTGATAAGAACAATTTACTTCAGTTAAATACGATTTAGTAAACATCTCTCCATTGCGCGATCACAAAATGAGTTAATGACTGTGTAAATGTTACAATTAACGGCACAATCAAACAAGAATATTTTTCTCATTATCTAATTTTTATATTATTTTATATCTTTTATATATTTAGGAAATTTTTTGTGCGATCACAAAATGAGTTAATGACTGTGTAAATGTTACAATTAACGGCACAATCAAACAAGAATATTTTTCTCATTATCTAATTTTTATATTATTTTATATCTTTTATATATTTAGAAAATTTTTTGTGCGATCACAAAATGAGTTAATGACTGTGTAAATGTTACAATTAACGGCACAATCAAACAAGAATATTTTTCTCATTATCTAATTTTTATATTATTTTATATCAGGAAATTTTTTGTGCGATCACAAAATGAGTTAATGACTGTGTAAATGTTACAATTAACGGCACAATCAAACAAGAATATTTTTCTCATTATCTAATTTTTATATTATTTTATATCTTTTATATATCTAGGAAATTTTTTGTGCGATCACAAAATGAGTTAATGACTGTGTAAATGTTACAATTAACGGCACAATCAAACAAGAATATTTTTCTCATTATCTAATTTTTATATTATTTTATATCTTTTATATATTCAGGAAATTTTTTGTGCGATCACAAAATGAGTTAATGACTGTGTAAATGTTACAATTAACGGCACAATCAAACAAGAATATTTTTCTCATTAACTAATTTTTATATTATTTTATATGTTTTATATATTTAGGAAATTTTTTGTGCGATCACAAAATGAGTTAATGACTGTGTAAATGTTACAATTAACGGCACAATCAAACAAGAATATTTTTCTCATTATCTAATTTTTATATTATTTTATATCTTTTATATATTTAGAAAATTTTTAGTGCGATCACAAAATGAGTTAATGACTGTGTGAATGTTACAATTAACGGCACAATCAAACAAGAATATTTTTCTCATTATCTAATTTTTATATTATTTTATATATTTTATATATTTAGGAAATTTTTTGTGCGATCACAAAATGAGTTAATGACTGTGCAAATGTTACAATTAACGGCACAATCAAACAAGAATATTTTTCTCATTATCTAATTTTTATATTATTTTATATCTTTTATATATCTAGGAAATTTTTTGTGCGATCACAAAATGAGTTAATGACTGTGTAAATGTTGCAATTAACGGCACAATCAAACAAGAATATTTTTCTCATTATCTAATTTTTATATTATTTTATATCTTTTATATATTTAGGAAATTTTTTGTGCGATCACAAAATGAGTCAATGACTGTGTAAATGTTACAATTAACGGCACAATCAAACAAGAATATTTTTCTCATTATCTAATTTTTATATTATTTTATATCTTTTATATATTTAGGAAATTTTTTGTGCGATCACAAAATGAGTCAATGACTGTGTAAATGTTACAATTAACGGCACAATCAAACAAGAATATTTTTCTCATTATCTAATTTTTATATTATTATTTTAATTATACAAATTATTTTAATGCTGTATTCAGGGTAAGGTATATATAATTAATAGCGGAATTTAGCTATGTGAATAAGGTAAGAAATCAAATAACGCATACAAGCTCCGATATCCCGAGGGAGCCAGGCCCTGGGGGAGGGTGTCGGCTTTGGCCTTTCCAGGCAACGTGGCTGTGTCTGTGACGGGGAGGAGTTGCACAGCCTATCAGGGAAGAGAGGAGTCAGACGCCTCAGGAGTGCCACCCGCTACATTCTATGACCATGTATCGGATAACGAGAGTCTCTTGCTGTTTTGATGTGACTGTGGCCTTCGAAAATAACGAAAGCGCTCTCATACTTTGCTCGACATGAGATGTTAACTTCATGACTAAGTAAGTACGTCACTACTGAATATTTGTCATTTGTGTTTCCAAAATCTTTGCTTATAAATCTTACAATATTTGAAATTTTTCTACTCACATATACAACCAATGAATATTTAGAAGTTCTACATATTTATTCAATAAATCATTAAGCTTATTAGAAAATTATGCTTTTAGCCACAAAAATAAGCGTAACAGAGATTGCTTGTGTTGGCTTCTAACGAGGTCGAAACTTAAGGCGTGTTCACACGCTCAAATTTTGGGCTCAAAATCTGAGCAAAATGTTTGAACGTGTGAACAGACCATAAGAAATTGATGGCTTACCAATTTTTACCAAACATTATTTTACACAATGTCCGCATTGCAGGTAAGCTGCGAAATGTGTTTCGAACTGTACTTTGAAGATAAAATTTTATGCAGTACGCATTTCATTGTTTGCTTATTATAAATCATTTTGTCTAGGAGTTAAGGCCCCCCAGGTATGTATAAACAGTGACCCTGATAACTATGCCCTTCCAGGATTGTTCTCAACAGATGTGCATTACAAGTTGTAGAAGGTCATCAATCATTTTGTCCAGAGCTAAGGCCCCCCAGGTATGTATAAACAGTAGACATTGATAACTATGCCCTTCCAGGATTACTCTCAACAGATGTACATGGCAAGTTGTAGAAGGTCATAAATCATTTTGTCTAGAAGTTAAGGCCCCCAGGTATGTATAAACAGTGACATTGATAACTATGCCCTTCCATGATTGTTCTTCAACAGATGTACATTGCAAGTTGGACAAGGTCAATGTTTTTGTTGTCGTGGAAATGATAACACTTAGAAGCTATTGCTAAAATTCATTTTACGCTCTAAAATTTTCTATATTCTACAATCTAAAAAAATCCATACGCTACTGCTAGCATAAATAGCATAGCTTCAATACAAGTTTATTGAGGCTTGTGGTGCAGTTGTACCGCACTATTCTTGCAATCTAGAGGCCCGGGTTCGAATTCTCGATCGTGCAACGTACAATCTGTAGTGGATTTTGTACTACATAGAAAACAAATATTGTTTTCTAAAAATTATACTGAATATCTAATATAGCCAAAATCAGCAAAATGTTAATTTCAATTTTTTGGCAACAATAATGCACTGAAAAAATTGCAATAAATTTTAAGTTTTCTTCAAAATTTAGATTAGTGGAATTGGTTTTCTAATTTAGAAATTGTTTCAAAATTTGCGCTACCCACACTATTTTAGGTTACCCACACTATCTTACCCACACTATCTTAGGTTTTTGAAAAATAGTTTAAGAGCTCTGAAATATATATCAGTAAAAATACCCATTAATTAACCCAGCCGGTGTAAACAACCAGTGTTCTGTGCGTAGCACGCGATTTTATTACATATAATACTATAATAATATTATTTATGGTAAAGTGAAATCAAATAGTAAACTCATGCCTTTATTACAGGCTGCAAAAAAACAATTATATACAATTTTGCCTTACCAAGACACATTGAAACAGTAAATAGCGGCGATAGACTATCATTAAAAAGATTAACTACACATCCGACCCCCAACTGTGTTTGAAGATTCGTCGTTCGTTTCACCGTACGATTTTCAACAATTACAAATGAGTTATAAATGAGCAATAACAATATCGTCAACTTATAAATCGAAGCATTCATAGGCGTCAAACCATTGATTATTATTAAATTATTAAATTTAGTTAAATTAATAAGTTACTATTGTTAACATCACTGATAAACTAAAATCGTAAGAAATTATGTAAAAAATGTTACACAAAAATTATTTAATTACAACTGAGTTATAACTGAGCAATAACATATCGTCAACTTATAAATCGAACCATTCATAGGCGTCAAACCAATTATTATTAAATTACTAAATTTAGTTAAATTATTAAGTTACTATTGTGAAAATCACTGACAAACTAAAATTGTAAGAAATTATGTAAAAAATGTTACACAAAAATTATTTAATTACAACTGAGTTATAACTGAGCAATAACAATATCGACTACTTATAAATCGAAGCATTCATAGGCGTCAAACCATTGATTATTATTAAATTATTAAATTTAGTTGAATTAATAAGTACCTATTGTTAACATCATTGATAAACTAAAATTGTAAGAAATTATGTAAAAAATGTTACACAAAAATTATTTAATTTCAACTGAGTTATAACTGAGCAATTACAATATAGTCAACTTATAAATCGAAGCATTCATAGGCGTCAAACCAATTATTATTAATTACTAAATTTAGCTAAATTATTAAGTTACTATTGTGAAAATCACTGACAAACTAAAATTGTAAGAAATTATGTAAAAAATGTTACACAAAAATTATTTAATTACAACTGAGTTATAACTGAGCAATAACAATATCGTCTACTTATAAATCGAAGCATTCATAGGCGTCAAACCATTGATTATTATTAAATTATTAAATTTAGTTAAATTAATAAGTACCTATTGTTAACATCACTGATAAACTAAAATTGTAAGAAATTATGTAAAAAATGTTACACAAAAATTATTTAATTTCAACTGAGTTATAACTGAGCAATTACAATATAGTCAACTTATAAATCGAAGCATTCATAGGCGTCAAACCATTGATTATTATTAAATTATTAAATTTATTTAAATTAATAAGTTACTATTGTTAACATCACTAATAAACTAAAATTGTAAGAAATTATGTAAAAATGTTACACAAAATTATTTAATTTCAACTGAGTTATAACTGAGCAATTACAATATAGTCAACTTATAAATCGAAGCATTCATAGGCGTCAAATCATTGATTATTATTAAATTATTAAAGTTAGTTAAATTAATAAGTTACTGTTGTTAACATCACTGATAAACTAAAATTGTAAGAAATTATGTAAAAAATGTTACACAAAAATTATTCAATTACAACTGAGTTATAACTGAGCAATTAAAATATAGTCAACTTATAAATCAAAGCATTGTGTCAAACGATTGATTATTATTAAATTTAGTTAAATTATTAAGTTACTATTGTTAAAATCACGGATAAACTAAAATTGTAGGAAATTATGTAAAAAATGTTGCACAAAAATTATTTATTGACAGGTGCTATCTAATGCAGCGTTTACGTTTTGAAGAACTCACCATGTGAAAGTTTTGTCCACCCTGGGTGTCTCTGCCACCATCAATTATATGGTGTCTCGGACACCATGGTGTTTATGATGGCATTTTCAGATAGTATGCATAGGCAGTGTACCGTCGGTGATAGTATGGTGTAGACTACACCATAAATTTTATATGGTGTTAGCTACACCATGCTGTTATCAACACGTAGTATATAATGCATTTGTGTATGGTGTCCTTGACAGCATCAGTAAAAAAACAATAGGTAGATTAAGACACTATAGCTACGTTAATGGTGTCTCATACACCATCTTTTGCATTACATAGTGTGGGTATATACCGTATACCACTTTATGGTGTGGTCTAGACCATAGGGGGACAAAACTTTCACATGGGGGGTCCTTTATAACGTAAACGCCGCATAAGAAGCATCTACAAATACTTATTACTTCTTATATACTTTTTATTATTTATTCAATTATATATTTATTATAAATAACATCAGTTTGATTGTAATTCATATAAATACAAACGTAAAATATAACACATCGACAGCAAAGCAACAGATATTGCCAAAATGGTTCACAGTCCTGAAGCAAACTTATATTCACAATGTTGTCGTTTAGTGGAGCTTAGGGCGTGTTTTTCATTTTACACCAGGAAGCAAAGCATCAGAATGATGATCCCCAGTCAGTGTTGCTACCAAATTATGTTCCAATTCCTAAATCTGTTTGCCACCCTCACACGTAAGAGAATAACAAAAATTCAAAACCCAAGTTCGATAAATAAAAATTCAATTTTATGAATTTTTAACAAGATTGCACGCAAAACCAATATGGACCAAAACCAAAAGCTGCTAACCATACTGTGAGCTAACAAATATCATCAGGGGTGCAGCAAGATGCAGAGTGCCCCCCGCCATTTTGAGCCAAAGAGCCGTCGTAATTCGGTCCCCTCAAATATTTTTCGTAGCGCCAACGACTTTAGTAGGATAGTGCGTCTCTGCAAATCTAAAATACGCTAAGCCCCAAATGACTCAACTTGTAGACAGAGATTGTGTTCATTCAAAAAAACGATATAATGCTTATCCAATATTTGCCATAAAATGTCTCGTATATTTTGAAATGAAAATTTGACAGTAAAGCATGCCCCACAAAACAAAGTCTGGTGTTTTTGGAGACAAACTAACGCTGTTTCACTGCGTAGGGAACAAAAATGTTAAACGCTAAAAAAACTGAGAGCTGATCACAAGTCTTACCGATTTTGCGAGAAAGTCTAAGTACAAAAGTAACCAGAAAATTAGCTCCTAGCTTTAAATATTAATATTTTATTTGAATAAAATTAAATTTTACATTGAAATTAATAGTTATATATTATTCTCCCGATAATTGTATCGTCGTTTGAATATATGTTTTTACAAAAAACAAAATACGAAAAATGATTGTTTCACATAACCACAAAAAAGAGCTGTTAATCTTTATAGGCACGTTATATCCCATATCCATAACGCGCAACATACAATGTTGAATAACATTAGTATTCAGCTAGGTTACATTCATTGTCCTACGCAGTAAATTAACATTTTCGAGCGATAAAAATTAAGAATTTAGCATTAAAAACAATGGTTTAATACCGGGGTAAAAACAAAATCTGTGAAATCTAGCAAGGCACCAGATAATACCCAAATGCCAGAACAAGGTTCCCACTATTAAAAATATCTAAAACGGACACTACTGAACGATGTTTCTTTGAAGCGTTGGATAAAATCACAATATTTATTCAGTCCAGCGCGTGTTGGAATGTTTCATAGGCTGTTTTTTATTTAAGCTTTTACCAACATCTGACTGCATTGTCACTTACTTCCTACTTAGTTATTAATTACTAGTACGGTACGATCCATAGTACTATTTATTACCTACCATTGTTGGACAAACGTTACGTAGCTCATTTCTATTCATCCTGAACTTGATTAAGATATTTGTTTTGCAATATTAATAATGCACAAACACACACATTACCTATAATTATATTCAATTCTGTACACTCTGTTTCCAACTACAATGTATATGCATTAATAGTAATTGCAATATTTGGGTTCCTCACTGGATTGATATCCGTTGAGTTCAAAACCCTTACGTCGTACAGCAACTGCGTTCGTTTGAAGTGTCTGACAGTGCAATATTTGGCGTCCTCGCTGGATTGATATTCGTTGAGTTCAACACCCTAACGTCGTAGCAACTATTAATTTGAGGACAGCAACTGCGTTTGTTTGAAGTGTTTGACAGTGCCATATTTGGCTTCCTCGCTGGATTGATATTCGTTGAGTTCAACACCGTAACGCCGTAGCGCAACTATTAATTTTCGGACAGCAACTGCTTTCGTTTGAAGTGTCTGACAGTGCAATACTTGGCGTCCTCGCTGGATTGATATTCGTTGAGTTCAACACCCTAACGTCGTAGCAACTATTAATTTGAGGACAGCAACAGCGTTTGTTTGAAGTGTTTGACAGTGCCATATTTGGCTTCCTCGCTGGATTGATATTCGTTGAGTTCAACACCGTAACGCCGTAGCAACTATTAATTTTCGGACAGCAACTGCGTTCGTTTGAAGTGTTTGACAGTGCCATATTTGGCTTCCTCGCTGGATTGATATTCGTTGAGTGCAACGCCTTAACGTCGCAGCAACTATTAATTTGCGGACAGCAACTGCGTTCGTTTGAAGTGCTTGACAATAGTGTGATAATTAGGTACAGAAAAGTACTAAAAGTGAAGTCTCAAAAACTGTGGCAAGACGCCCTGCCACCAAATATTGTGAACCAACACAGGTTGGTATTTTGTTCTATGGGTAAATAGCGCGCACTGCAAAGCCATGTCTCAAAAAGTTTGAGAACAACTTTGGTTTAATCCGTTTTCTTTGATGTCCATGTGTATTTGAATAAAAAGTCATTATAAATAAGTTATTGCAACTGTCAATTGAAGTGTGTTTCTAATTGGGTCACCTGATTACGGATGCAGCTTCAAAGCGCCTCTTTTATAACAGTCGTTTTAAATATAAATTACTTTTAATTTATCACTTTAATTACTTAGCTAGCGATAACCTGTATGTTTTTTATTTTATCGTTAATCTTCCCAGCGATATTAAGCATTTCAAGCCAGGGGTTCCAGCGTAGTATCTAGTAACGTTAACCACTTACAAAGTTTTCCTTCGATGGTACAAACGTTACTTATATACGTCCCTATTGAAATGAATCTATCTCTGACACTCACAAACGCTCACTCTGGCAACAACATTCGATAACAATAACTCGATTGCTTTTTAAAAATAAAAATATCCTCAATATCAGCTGCGAAATCCAAAATGTATAATAAATAATTACGAAAATGAGTTTCCGGCATATAACGCTAAAAGCTTCCGGTGCAATGGTATTCGCGGTACGACAAAGCTATTCTGTCAGTATCGAACGGTCCCGCAAAACAATACGTCCCCATTAGAGGATTAAAATACCGAACAAAATAGTAGAGTTTGTTTAACTCCGTTCGGGCATAATGTCAACTAAAGGTCCAAATAGTCTTAACCAAATTTCAACCCTTGAAGGTTTCAATTTCTTATGGTCTATCAACAATTCACACTTTGCTTTGCTCGGTGAGTTTTCTTTCAAATTAATAAGCGTAAAATAATAAAATAATTATGTTTAATAAAGTTTAATGTCCACCAAAAATATAGTTTATAAAAATATAAAATAATATATTATTATATATTTAATACTACATAATAATATGAAAAATTATATATAATAAAAATGTAATAATATTAAATATTATTATATATTGCTATTAACGAAAATATATAATAACACTTAATAATATCAAATATAATTATATTTAATTTATATATAATTATTATTTATATATATATTTATTTTTATAATCTACAGTGGCCAAAAGAATTGTTCAAATACTTTGAGAACGTTGTTTGGCTTTTAAAAAATGGCAGATAACCAATGATCAAAATCTGTGCTGTGGCGTTTGGAATCCCAAAGATTTAATCGTGTGACCGCTTGGAATATATATCCTACTAGAGCCCGTGTTTCGTATGAATCTATAAACGGGTATGCACTTTGCACCCCAGCACGGTTACGTGAAAAGCTAAACCTTTATCGATAAACGGGTATACACTTTGCACCCTAGCACGGTTACGTGAAAAGCTAAACCTTTATCGATAAACGGGTATACACTTTGCACCCTAGCACGGTTACGTGAAAAGCTAAACCTTTATCGATAAACGGGTATACACTTTGCACCCCAGAACGGTTACGTGAAAAGTTAAACCTTTATCGATAAACGGGTATACACTTTGCACCCCAGAACGGTTACGTGAAAAGCTAAACCTTTATCGATAAACGGGTATACACTTTGCACCCCAGAACGGTTACGTGAAAAGTTAAACCTTTATCGATAAACGGGTATACACTTTGCACCCCAGAACGGTTACGTGAAAAGCTAAACCTTTATCGATAAACGGGTATACACTTTGCACCCCAGAACGGTTACGTGAAAAGCTAAACCTTTATCGATAAACGGGTATACACTTTGCACCCCAGAACGGTTACGTGAAAAGTTAAACCTTTATCGATAAACGGGTATACACTTTGCACCCCAGAACGGTTACGTGAAAAGCTAAGCCTTTATCGATAAACGGGTATACACTTTGCACCCCAGAACGGTTACGTGAAAAGCTAATCCTTTATCGATAAACGGGTATACACTTTGCACCCCAGAACGGTTACGTGAAAAGCTAAACCTTTATCGATAAACGGGTATGCACTTTGCACCCCAGAACGGTTACGTGAAAAGTTAAACCTTTATCGATAAACGGGTATACACTTTGCACCCCAGAACGGTTACGTGAAAAGCTAAACCATTATCGATAAACGGGTATACACTTTGCACCCCAGAACGGTTACGTGAAAAGCTAAACCTTTATCGATAAACGGGTATACACTTTGCACCCCAGAACGGTTACGTGAAAAGCTAAACCTTTATCGATAAACGGATATACACTTTGCACCCCAGAACGGTTACGTGAAAAGCTAAACCTTTATCGATAAACGGGTATACACTTTGCACCCCAGAACGGTTACGTGAAAAGCTAAACCTTTATCGATAAACGGGTATACACTTTGCACCCCAGAACGGTTACGTGAAAAGCTAAACCTTTATCGATAAACGGGTATACACTTTGCACCCCAGAACGGTTACGTGAAAAGTTAAACCTTTATCGATAAACGGGTATACACTTTGCACCCCAGAACGGTTACGTGAAAAGCTAAACCTTTATCGATAAACGGGTATGCACTTTGCACCCCAGAACGGTTACGTGAAAAGATAAACCTTTATCGATAAACGGGTATACACTTTGCACCCCAGAACGGTTACGTGAAAAGCTAAACCTTTATCGATAAACGGGTATACACTTTGCACCCCAGAACGGTTACGTGAAAAGCTAAACCTTTATCGATAAACGGGTATACACTTTGCACCCCAGAACGGTTACGTGAAAAGCTAAACCTTTATCGATAAACGGGTATACACTTTGCACCCCAGAACGGTTACGTGAAAAGCTAAACCTTTATCGATAAACGGGTATGCACTTTGCACCCCAGAACGGTTACGTGAAAAGCTAAACCTTTATCGATAAACGGGTATGCACTTTGCACCCCAGAACGGTTACGTGAAAAGCTAAACCTTTATCGATAAACGGGTATTCACTTTGCACCCCAGAACGGTTACGTGAAAAGCTAAACCTTTATCGATAAACGGGTATGCACTTTGCACCCCAGAACGGTTACGTGAAAAGCTAAACCTTTATCGATAAACGGATATACACTTTGCACCCCAGAACGGTTACGTGAAAAGCTAAACCCTTTATCGATAAACGGGTATACACTTTGCACCCCAGAACGGTTACGTGAAAAGCTAAACCTTTATCGATAAACGGGTATACACTTTGCACCCCAGAACGGTTACGTGAAAAGCTAAACCTTTATCGATAAACGGGTATACACTTTGCACCCCAGAACGGTTACGTGAAAAGCTAAACCTTTATCGATAAACGGATATACACTTTGCACCCCAGAACGGTTACGTGAAAAGCTAAACCTTTATCGATAAACGGGTATACACTTTGCACCCCAGAACGGTTACGTGAAAAGCTAAACCTTTATCGATAAACGGGTATACACTTTGCACCCCAGAACGGTTACGTGAAAAGCTAAACCTTTATCGATAAACGGGTATACACTTTGCACCCCAGAACGGTTACGTGAAAAGCTAAACCTTTATCGATAAACGGATATACACTTTGCACCCCAGAACGGTTACGTGAAAAGCTAAACCTTTATCGATAAACGGGTATACACTTTGCACCCCAGAACGGTTACGTGAAAAGCTAAACCTTTATCGATAAACGGATATACACTTTGCACCCCAGAACGGTTACGTGAAAAGCTAAACCTTTATCGATAAACGGGTATACACTTTGCACCCCAGAACGGTTACGTGAAAAGCTAAACCTTTATCGATAAACGGGTATACACTTTGCACCCCAGAACGGTTACGTGAAAAGCTAAACCTTTATCGATAAACGGGTATACACTTTGCACCCCAGAACGGTTACGTGAAAAGTTAAACCTTTATCGATAAACGGGTATACACTTTGCACCCCAGAACGGTTACGTGAAAAGCTAAACCTTTATCGATAAACGGGTATGCACTTTGCACCCCAGAACGGTTACGTGAAAAGTTAAACCTTTATCGATAAACGGGTATACACTTTGCACCCCAGAACGGTTACGTGAAAAGCTAAACCTTTATCGATAAACGGGTATACACTTTGCACCCCAGAACGGTTACGTGAAAAGCTAAACCTTTATCGATAAACGGGTATACACTTTGCACCCCAGAACGGTTACGTGAAAAGCTAAACCTTTATCGATAAACGGGTATACACTTTGCACCCCAGAACGGTTACGTGAAAAGCTAAACCTTTATCGATAAACGGGTATACACTTTGCACCCCAGAACGGTTACGTGAAAAGCTAAACCTTTATCGATAAAGGGGTATGCACTTTGCACCCCAGAACGGTTACGTGAAAAGCTAAACCTTTATCGATAAACGGGTATGCACTTTGCACCCCAGAACGGTTACGTGAAAAGTTAAACCTTTATCGATAAACGGGTATGCACTTTGCACCCCAGAACGGTTACGTGAAAAGCTAAACCTTTATCGATAAACGGGTATGCACTTTGCACCCCAGAACGGTTACGTGAAAAGCTAAACCTTTATCGATAAACGGGTATACACTTTGCACCCCAGAACGGTTACGTGAAAAGCTAAACCTTTATCGATAAACGGGTATACACTTTGCACCCCAGAACGGTTACGTGAAAAGCTAAACCTTTATCGATAAACGGGTATACACTTTGCACCCCAGAACGGTTACGTGAAAAGCTAAACCTTTATCGATAAACGGGTATACACTTTGCACCCCAGAACGGTTACGTGAAAAGTTAAACCTTTATCGATAAACGGGTATACACTTTGCACCCCAGAACGGTTACGTGAAAAGCTAAACCTTTATCGATAAACGGGTATGCACTTTGCACCCCAGAACGGTTACGTGAAAAGTTAAACCTTTATCGATAAACGGGTATACACTTTGCACCCCAGAACGGTTACGTGAAAAGCTAAACCTTTATCGATAAACGGCAATACACTATGCACCCAAGAACGGATACGAGAAAAGATAAACATTTATCGATAAACTGGTATACACTTTTGCACCCCAGAACGGTTAAGTGTAAAGTTAAACCTTTATCGATACACGGGTATTCACTTTGCACCCCAGAACGGTTACGTGAAAAGCTAAACCTTTATCGATAAACGGGTATGCACTTTGCACCCCAGAACGGTTACGTGAAAAGTTAAACCTTTATCGATAATCGGGTATACACTGTGCACCCCAGAACGGTTACGTGAGAAGGTAGACCTGTAACGATAAACGGGTATGCACTTTGCACCCAAAAACGGATACGTGAAAAGCTAAACCTTTATCGATAAACGGGTATACACTTTGCACCCCAGAACGGTTACGTGAAAAGCTAAACCTTTATCGATAAACGGGTATACACTTTGCACCCCAGAACGGTTACGTGAAAAGCTAAACCTTTATCGATAAACGGGTATACACTTTGCACCCCAGAACGGTTACGTGAAAAGCTAAACCTTTATCGATAAACGGGTATACACTTTGCACCCCAGAACGGTTACGTGAAAAGCTAAACCTTTATCGATAAACGGGTATGCACTTTGCACCCCAGAACGGTTACGTGAAAAGTTAAACCTTTATCGATAAACGGGTATACACTTTGCACCCCAGAACGGTTACGTGAAAAGTTAAACCTTTATCGATAAACGGGTATACACTTTGCACCCCAGAACGGTTACGTGAAAAGCTAAACCTTTATCGATAAACGGGTATACACTTTGCACCCCAGAACGGTTACGTGAAAAGCCAATACCTTTATTGATAAACGGGTATACACTTTGCACCCCAGAACGGTTACGTGAAAAGTTAAACCTTTATCGATAAACGGGTATACACTTTGCACCCCAGAACGGTTACGTAAAGCTAAACTTTTATTGATAAACGGGTATGCACTTTACTCCCAGAAACGGTTACGTGAAAAGTTAAACCTTTATCGATAAACGGGTATACACTTTGCACCCCAGAACGGTTACGTGAAAAGCCAAACCTTTATCGATAAACGGGTATACACTTTGCACCCCAGAACTGTTATGTGAAAAGCTAAACCTTTATCGATAAACGGGTATACACTTTGTATCCCAGAACGGTTACGTGAAAAAGCTAAACCTTTATCGATAAACGGGTATACACTTTGCACCCCAGAACGGTTACGTGAAAAGCTAAACCTTTATCGATAAACGGGTATACACTTTGCACCCCAGAACGGTTACGTGAAAAGCTAAACCTTTATCGATAAACGGGTAGAAAGCTTTGCACCCCAGAACGGTTACGTGAAAAGCTAAACCTTTATCGATAAACGGGTATGCACTTTGCATCTTCCAGAACTGTTACGTGAAAAGTTAAACCTT